>JAQGAI010003433.1:0-10758 GCA_034696905.1 Lepidocyrtus violaceus
TTGCTCATGGCAGAAAACATACATAGGATACGCAATATGATAACGGAAGCGAGAAAAGCGAGACTCTCGCTTTAAACTTTCTCTCTGTTTCCTCTCGGTTACCTCTCGTATTGCTACATCTAGTTGGGATATTTATTAACAGAATTTACCTCCAAAATTTGAGAAGGGCCGAAATAAATGAAAACTTTAAATCCCTCGAGAATGGTTAATTAATTTTAATGAGTGTAAAATGTACAACAAACGACTACTATACTGACTGACATATAATCATCCTTACAATTATGATTCCTTCTGAATGATGGGAAAATATTGCGTCATATTCAGAAGTTAGATTGAATGAGCGAGTTGAGTACTCTTTTGACACTTGACTTGATACAGTGTACACTTAATGCTTCGTGAGTTTAATAAAAGTAAGTAGTCTAACTAAACTTATAAAGCAGCCTCAACTTCACTGCTACAGATATGCGTTGATTATCTACCTGCACTAAACTAGGTACCGGAATATAAAATTCCAGGAATCACATATGTAAGATTTCAGAATTTCTAACCATTCGAAAGTGAAATTCCGAATAACATGACGATTCATTAGTAGTTATTGTTATTAGGTAGGTATGCCACATGAAACCAAACGTCAACTCCTCCAGAAGTGCAATTAGTATACTGGAAATAAAATGGTCTATTAAATTTCAAATTTACCATACATCATTTCTAATCATCCCATTACTTCATTAGCAAAGCAAGCAGCCATGTTCTATGTTGATGGCTTGACTAGAGAAAATGTGATGACAAAGCTTTCAAATTCAAGGTCAAGCCGGAGACTCCCTATTTTTCTAGTAACAAGTAAGTTTAAAACAATGCCTACATAAACAAAACGCGAAACTCAATCCAACCCGCCTTCGGTTTCTGACCTCTTAATTGTTGTTAGTAAACCTGTCACACTAGTATATCCATCACAATCGACAGTGACATGTTCAGAGATAATTGTAATAAATTATTTTAACTTTACAGTAATAATTGGGACTTCCACAGCTTCCAACTCAACAAACCATATGTTTGACAATCAATAAAATGACCAAATATAAATACTCTTTCCATACCTGTGATGGCGATGATAAGCGGTGACCCCAAAAACCGGCACGGTGTCTCGCACCACTGTCACTGAACACTGAAAGAGGTCCGGTCTTTAAATGTTTGACATTGACGAGTTTGATTATAATTCACTATTTACTAACTAACTTTTTCTGATTGCTGGTGATGTTGATGATATGATTATAAATAATATAACACTTATGTTTACTTAAACTTGATTGATTGATTAGTAGTTTGGATTTTGTTTGAACTGGAAAGTGAACAAGTGGTTGACATTTGATACATATAACTTGATACTGTTGACTGTAGCGCTAAAACAGATGATAAAATGAAAACTTTAAAAGGTATTTACTTATTTGCTTGCTGCGAGTCCCGAACACATGTTTAGCTACACTACGCTGCGCTGCTGTCAAAAGAACGAGACCCGTGTTGAATTGGAACTTGGTTAACTATTTATTGCATTTTTAAAACCTTCAATTATTCACAGCTTGTTCCAGTTCGAGCCGTCAGCGAGCCAAAATCCTCTTGACAAACCAAAAATGTAAACAGTGATGGTCTTCCAGATGGCTGTCCAGCTGACTGAACTTTTTTAAAACTTTCTTCTCCGTTCCTCTGATCTCTCTAAATTATAAAAAATTAAGCACCAAAATCATCTAGAAACTGATCGAAACTGAAAAAATTATAGCATTTCCTATTCCAATTAGCTCCAAATCGGCAACCATTATCTTTTTATTGTCACTTTCTTTTTTGTCCTCGCTAACACATCACACATCCTCAAAACCAATCCACATCATCACATTTTGGCAAATAAAACAGCAACCCCATCCATATGTATTAACCACGATACGAGACACGATTACTCAAAAAATTACAATAACTTTGGCGGATCCATTTTGACAACACCACCACCACACCAAACCGTATCACTAAATTAGTGTTACTTTTTTATAACTTTTTCGTATTATTATCTATTTAGTCCAATCAGTTTATCCAACATGTAAAAATGATTTGTACGTAATTTGTATCAGTGTGGACCATGAATGATGAATGGGATGGGATGTATTTGGATTATTGGATTGGAACTTAATTTTAATGGAATGTTATGGAATGGCGAAAAAGTAGTGAATATTACCGACAGACAGCAGATTGCAGGTTTGGGGCAGCCTGTTTGTATTCTAATGATATTGGCGATGATGATGATGACGATGAATATGATGATAGATACTGAATGATTATGATTATGTGAGTGGTCTGCTTTGATTATTACTCCATTCTATAACATATAACAGCAGTTTTGATGAGCCGAGCCAGTCCACTGCCACTGTACACACTATATTTTAGTACACAGTTTACATAGATATAAAAATTATTGTTGAGGCTCTCATCGCAGATTTGCTCAGCTCGTCGATGATGATGCTCGCACACAAATCAAACACACAATAGATATTTTTTTTGTACATAAAAAATACTCCCCCAAACTAATAGACATTTTCCGTAAAATTGTTAGCAGAGCTCCTATTTTTCCCTAGTTTTATCAGAGAAATTGGATATACCGAGGGAGGGATATAGTTATAGGAGTAACTTTGTACACGAAAAGTACATAAAAGTGTCTATTGTGGTGTGAGTGCTTTGCTCTTGGACTTGTTTCGTTCGATTCTCATTGCATTGTTGTTTGGTTGGATATGTATGTAATGTAGAGATTCAACAATGATGGATATGATGATGATGATGATATAATAATGACCTATGCATTACTTTATTTACTGGCAAAAGCCAACAAAAAGTGCAAATAAAATCATCATCATGAGAATGCAATGCATATGGCGATTGGCGATGCAATGACTGCTGTTACGTGTTAAACTCGGATATGAAAATTGTTCCCCTCTTTTTCTTGGCTGGTCCGTCGTCAATGAATTTCCCGTAAAAAAACAAGACTGCACATTTGTAAAGAACAAGTAAAGTTAAAGCTACGAAAGGAAGAGGAGAGAATCGGGATGGGGATATAAATGCCAAAATAGCAAATAGGTATGAATGTAATAGCCATAGTCATATAATAGTTGGATTGGATGAATAGGAATGCATAAAAACAACTTTGCTTTTTGAGGAGAGAACATGAACATAAGCGTAAAGGATGTTAGTCCACGTCCACATCACATCAAATTCGATAAAACTTCACACATCCACACAATAAAGCATCAAGGGAAGAGGCACACGTAAGCCTTTTATTTCTCTAGATGCAGTAGAACAACATCCATCCATACAATAACATAACATATAAGCAACCAACCAACCCTTTAGCTTTTCCTGTTCCTCTTTTCCCTTGTCCTTTTAATATTTTTGTTACCTGTGCCGATGATAATATATACCTGTTTCATTCATATGCATAGGCACATATATTAGGCATTTGTATGTTTTTTGCTGTAGGTGTAGACTTTTATATGCATATTGAAATAGTTTGGGAGAAAATTTGTATTGTTTGCCAGGCTGGCTGGTTTGGTTGGTTGTTTGGGTCCTCTATTCTTGAATTTGTTTCATGTGGATAGCCCACCAGCATAGCATTGTAGCAGGTGAAATACGAACCTCCGCTCCGCAGCAGTATATACAATGAATAGAATTTTTCATGTAATACGAGCATATACGGGCTTGACTGTCTATCTATCTAGATGGATTGGAGGAGGATTTTATATGGTAAAATATACACAAGATACAGGTGTGCATACATACTACTTAGGATTGATTAAAAGTGTACAGGTGGAAGGATCCCGATTCGTTTGAATATTGCTTGTACCTAGGAAGCTATGTAACTTCTGTTCCTGTGTAGCACTGAATTCTGATTTCGCTACAATATTACTAGAACTAGAACCGCGGTGGGGCTTTCCTGCCTCTCTCTTTCTCGCCCTTGTTCTTAAATGAATGGAAAATTTCATCCATGTTTTATGTCAAGTTCAGTTAAAAGTTATATGAAAGGTACGTTTGGTGGAAAAGACTGGGATTTGAAAATGGGTTTATTTTATTTCGTACAAATTGCTTAAATTGTAGCTGTAGTTAGATAAACAGAGATGGATATCTATAATATGCAGTATTTCTTTATTACTTGAGGGAATTGAGGGATTCGGGATTGGGCTGGGACCACGGGGAAAGGAAAAGAGGGAAGTAGATCAGATCAATCGGCTTGCTATATACCTGGCCAATGGAGTGTTGGTCAAGTGGCTATTATTTATACTTTTGGGATGGGGAAAATGGTACATGCAATGGGAGAAACAAAATAGTAATTTATTATTGATGGAAGAACGTGTAAAACTGTAATGGACTGTGCAGTATATGTATTTTACACTCTTTATGGCTTAACTTCGAGAAATGTGCTCCTCAAGAAGGTACTAAAACATTTTAAATGAAAAAGCAGATTTTTAGAAGGAATGAAGTAATTCGGGACTTACATATGTTTAAGTTCATCCCTAACCAAGCTAACGTATTTGGACATTCGTTGGTTTTTAGAAAAGCGGAACTAATGTATTCTCTTCCTTCATTTCTAATTATGAATCATGAATATCCTTCCTAAGTTGAATATTAGGGGCAGCTTGAGAAAGGTGAGCTTTTAAATTGGTCATTGTATTGTTGAACCCGGTGGGACACTTTGAAACGAAGGGAAAATTCATTGTTTTTATTTTTTCCTTCATTTGCATAAAACCGGGATCATGACTTTCTTCACACCCATACCAATCCCCAACAAATCAATTCAACTCTATAGTGTGCGTCGTGTTCCTAGAATCTGTATCTAATTAGTATTGTTATTCAAAATTAAATCAGAAGTTGTTCTGCTATGTTTGATAATAATGATATTTAATATTCTTTTCGATCGAATTTAAATACTTAAACTCATACTCGGACCTGGTTTAGAAAAAGGATTTGAACTAACGATGTTTGGTTGTCCGATAAAATTCCAATACATATCCAGAATTTGTTTGGAAATGCAAAAGGCGATATCCGATTCCTCATACAACTAGGAAGCTTGGGAAAGAGGATTTGCGTAATCCTTTCAAATCAATCATATCACATTCGCATCCACTACGAGACAAAAAATAGCAGCATCTTGCATGACAAGTCTGATGCAACAAGGACCTTAGCAAAAACTGATGATTATGATTACACTGTTGACGATGAGATGGTGCCACAACATGCCAATAATGATGATGACGAGATGAGAGTTCCTTACAATTACCAAATTCTATGCACTCTTTTCGCTCACTCCCACATCCATACATATATTTACGATTATTCATCCATTCCTTTCATCGTTCCAAGTACAACACACGCACAGCTTATTCACAAAAAAGGCCAGAAACGACCATCAGACCACATGGATCGTCTCTTATTTCATTTCTATTGTAAAAAATGGGAAAACGCATCACTTTGGTTTAGCCAAGATTACAATAGCTATTACGACATCGCAGGACATCACGCATAACTATACTTTGCTTTCTTTTCATTCCATGCCTTTTGCATCCCAATCACATCATCATCATCTTTAACCAAGGAAAAGGATCAAGAAGACGCTTAACCCGTGAGGAATGAGAATGTACACAAACAACATCTCGTCATCATCGTCTTCATCGTGAAATGAAATGCTCCAACTTTATTTTACCACGATGATCATGTTCATCATCAACAACATCCCCAATCCCCATCATCAAACATCTTTTTAGCTCTCAAGTGAGTTCAAAAGCGTTTTCCACATCAGCGCAACAGACGCTCACCAGCCACCGTTCTGTATGTATAGCTCGCACACGCATCTTCTCTCGTCGTTACATATCACGGACACCACCACAAAATACTTTTACAAATCGCCCTTCATTAGCGCGTTTTTGTGGCCAGCCAAATTAGCTATGAAAAAAAAAATTAATAGGATAAGTTATCTCTATTTTTTTTGCTTAGTTTCTACCAAATAGTGTTATGAATTTTTATTACAAAGACAACAACACAACAATCACATCAGCTTCGTGCGCTCCCAACAGCCATTGACATGCAGTAAAATATTTACAAAAAAAAACAACAACTTTTTTTTGCGAGATAAAAAAAACGTGAACTTTTCTGTTATTGCGGTTGCGGGTCAGGAGAGTGACATGAAAACAATTTCTGCCAGTAACACTATAACGAGCTTCTCCATAGGATTAGTATCACTCAAGTGAGCCCCATCCAGTTTCATAGGAGTGACATCTTGACTGAATGCCATTGTGATTAGTGATTACTACGAGGACCACGACGGTTTTTTAACGTGGTCAGAGTAAGTAATCAGTAATTACATATTTGCATCGAGCCGAGTCATCCTTTTTATGTGTTGTGTGACCTAGAAGGACCTTTTTTAAAAAGGCAACAGGAATACCAAGATAGGAATCTCTGCCCTTTGCTTGGGTTCTATAGTTGGGGGATACTGTTCGTAGGAATTACAATTACCTGCGAGACAAACTTAATGATTGTTTGGCCAGTGCGAGTGCTATTGTCACAAAAAATCTCTGCTGTGTTCAGTTGGTTCATACATAATCAAATCATCCACCGCCTACTCCGCCTTCCATCCATCATCATAATCATCATATTACCTTTAATAATACGAGTACAATTCATTGGTGGATTATCATCATTCAAGTAAGTTTGGATATTTTTAGCAGAGGAAAAAATCATAGTCATGACTGGGATGATCGTGATGATGATGAAATGAATTATTCAATTGAATCCCCTCAAAACGTTTCAATGCTATGACTGTTGTTGTTTGTGTGCAATTACATTTACGGGAGACATAAAATTTTAGTACTTTGCGAAGTGTAAAAGGTGCTTTATATTGCCACACAATAACTTATAAACTATTCACAGTTAGCATTAGCAAGCGTCAGCAATCAGATCAGCTTGTTGGAGTCAGTCGAGGAGAGTGTAGACTCCATTCCATATTATTGCTCTTTAGCAATTTGCTAACTGGTATTGTTATTCCATTATATTGTTCTTTGTGCTCTTCTTGATTGTAATGTAATTTGAGAGAGAAAAGCTTTTCATGCTCGGGATTGATTGCGTCTGTTTTCGTTTTTGTCCTGGTGCTGCAACGGTGGTGTGCTGTTGACTGGTTGACTTAGATGTGCTCCATCATCATATCATAAAACAATTTCCCATTATATTTTTAACAGTGATTTTGTTATTGTATTAAGCTAATCTGCTAATAAAACTTGGTAATCCAAAGCAGAGCAGACATCAGATCAAAGTCAAGTTTGAAAATTAAGACGGACAAGTGGGAGTATTAAAATACTGTTTTTGTTCTATTTTGTGCTATGACGTAACCTAAAGGATAGCCAAAGCAAGCAAGGAAAGAACCAAGATTCGAGTATTTTTATGGGATATTTTTGCAACAACTGGCCTCTTTAAACATCCCTCTGGAATCTCAAGGTTTGTTTAATTTTAATAAAATTGATCAATGGGAAATGAACATAAAATGTTGATCTAAATGGGAACATTGAATTTATGACGTGCGTGCATTTGTAAATAATCGAAAGGGATTTACAATCAAAAAACAGAGATAGTACTGTATAAAAACTGTGACCTGTGACTAGAGAGAATTTTTCATATTATGACTTCGCAGCCCATGCATTTGCATGAACAAGGGGAATAAAATCGAGAGAAATAAATACATTCTGATTTTTTCTTCGCTATCTTCCTTGTCGAATGCCAAAACAGAGTTTTGACTCTTCGGAAGATAATCATCATCAAGTCCTATAAATATCTGCCAATAAGATTAGATTAGTTTTTTGAGCGGATAAGTAGAAAACAGTAGAAAATACAAATACATACAAATACATTAATACATGCAATATTATGCAATGCAGATGATGACTCCAACTCCTGAGAAACGACAACTCATACACAAGGAAAAAGAACTGAAAACATGATGGGGAGGAGGAGGAGGAAAGGAAAAGAGAAACAAATTTGTATAAAGAAGAAAATGAAGTTGAAAAAAATGACATAGTACTATCAGTCAAGTAGTCAGTCAGTCAAACGGAAAAGTTTATGATGGCACCATTTTCTCGGCTGGTGTTTTTCATCGCGAGATGATACTGCAAACGATGAAAAATTGGAGTCTTCGGAATAAGTTTCAAAAAAGCGGTGGGACTCATGCTGGCTGCTATATATGTTGAATAGCTTACTATATTCTTAGAGTCTTTCGGTCCTGGTTCTAGTTGGCTCAAGTTCTTCATTCAAACTGTGCTGAGAGAGGAGTGAACTGAGAAATCTTTTAGTAAAATGGGAATAGGACTACGAACGAAGACAGTTTGTGATCAGACCGATCACATATTATCATTAGAATATACACAAGCTTGGTACATTCAAACATTTTTTTTGGAGAGTGAGAGATGTATGAATGAGCGCATGTATAATTTGTATTAGTTGTGCTGTTGTTGATGATGGCCAAGTCAGGATTTCCGGTTCTATTTACTTAGCCTAAAAATGTTTCCTCGTTCAAGTTTCCCTATCGTGTTTCCTCTCCAAGAGTAAAATTACTTAATGCCATTTTTTCTCTTCGTTTTGGGTTCAGTTTAATTGATTTGCTTTACGGAGCATAGAGAATAATAGTGGGAGGCAGCGTTTCCGCCATTAGTAAACCTGCAGATTTGCTGTGGAACAGGGGGTACAGAAAATAAATTAACTATAGTAAATGTGGCTAAATCGGTTATCCGAAAAATCCGAACGATAATAATTTTCATGCAATTAAATTTCATGCTCCCGAAAAACAAGCGTTTTATTATTGTTGTTGAAAAATTGTGAATCTGAATGAAATTTTAGGATTTCGACAAAACAAAATCCAACTCAACTCTCATTATATTTTTAAAAAGCATACTTGGCATAGCAAAGTGTGGGTGGTGATGGAAAAGTGTGAAAGCCTACTACTTATACCGCCATCCGATCACTGCTCTTTATTCCCAACTGAGGTCTGTAAACCACGTTAATGCACCATTTTCCTTTCGTTCATCATCATTTGCAGGTTTTCTTTATGGCTTTTAAGAGTACACTGAACAAACCTCTGTAGTAGCTACTTTGTCATCATACTAGCATGGCATAAGACACCCGAGAAAACGAGAGTTGATCTAGCACATTATCTCCTTGGAAGAGTGGGAAATGGGAAGTGAAGTTCGAAAATGAGGAGACAAGAACGGAACACAGGATCCATGTTTTTCCCTTCCCATGCATGCCACCGATGATAGCGGTATAAAGCTGAGGCAGCAGCATCAACTTCTTCATCATCATTATCATACCATATTCCACTCACTTGCACTTCCACAGTGTTCCTGCTGGTATATCGATCTCTCCTTCTTTTTCAGGGCTTCCATTTTCCATCACCATCATCATCCCACCGTAAAACCCGAAAAGAGATATGTAACAGTCCAACATTGCGTATTCCTTCCGTTTTTCTCTCCCTTCCCTTAGTCACACTAGCCTGGTTCTGGCTTACACTCTGCCGTAGTTTTGGAATGATGATGGGGATGGTGTGATGTTGATGTGACTGAAGAAGTTCTCTCGGTAGAATATAGTGATAGGGAAACTCACACTCTTCCCATAACACATTGCATTGTATTCCCAACATGATAGGGGAAAGGCAAAAGAGCTTCCCTTCTTTTTTCCGTATTTTTTTTTTCTCCTATGATGATGATATGTATTTCCATGAACCAAATGGCTTGGCCACGGACGGACAAGCAAAAGCAAGCCAGGAAATCCCCGAATAGAAGGAAAAGCAGTAAAAAAAAGCTTTCCGATCTCTCTCCTTCCTTCCACTGTTGAAGCAAGCTTGCTTGATGTGATGATATTGCTCTCTCCTCCCTATCTTTTCCCAATTTTCCCTTGATTTTTCCTTCATTTCTCGTTTCCCTTTTTTATATTCTTCCTCTCCTATCCCATTTGTATTGTAGGGAAAGGCAGCAGCAGACAGACAGACGATATTGGATCTGTTCCTCGGGTCGTCTATAGCGCTGCGTATTGTTATTGCTAAGTATTAGACTGCATCAATATGATGATACGATATCATGGGCAGAGTTGGTTGACTGTGTGTAAAAGTTGGAGGAGTAAAAGGAAGTAAACGAGAAGAAAGGAAAAGTAACCGAGAGAGCTAAAGCGGAAGAGAGAGAGAGAGAGTGAGAATGTATTGAATTGAATTGAATTCACGGTAATGTAATTTTATGTATAGTGCGGTGGTGTGTACGGATGGAACGAACGTACGTGTGTGTGGCTTACAACTTTTTTTTCTTCACAGGAGAAACTTATCATCGTCATCGCCACTTTCATCCGTAAAGAATCCATTTAGTTTATTACACACTCGCAGACTAGGAATCTCCTAGTGTGAAAATGAGGTGATATTTATTGAATTTATTTCTCACATTAAAAGTAGAGGAGTATGTGTGGGTTTGAGGGAGAAAGTTCCGTAAACAAGTTACAAAGTAAGTAATTAGTAATTATTACCTCTGTACTGTAGATATACTACCGGATGATATAAAATTCAGACTGTTGGGAAAGATTGTAATAAGTTTATTATTTTCATTTTTTTAAGTGTGTTTATAAAAAGTAGCTTACACCTATGAAAAATTAGGTGTGTAGTAGGACAAGAGCACAATTAAAAAATTCCGAATGGACAGTACGATTAGT
>JAQGAI010003434.1:0-10758 GCA_034696905.1 Lepidocyrtus violaceus
GGTGCATTATAGAAATTGGACCTACATCCTTGCCCTGGCCCTGCTTCACTCAACTGAATTGTTGATCAAACCCATAAAACTAACCCACCCGTTCTTTTATTTGAAATGTAAATTTCCGTGTTCCTATCCGAACCAAAACGGACAAAATATAGAATGGGTATGGGGATAAATCGAGGTTATAGGGACTGGATAAATTCTCGGAACCTCATTTTTCCCTTTTTCTCGGGTCGAACGGAAATTTCGAAGGTATCGGTTAAAGATGTGCCACCCAACTAATGATAAGTAGAATAAAGGAAAATCCGTATATTGTTTAGGTGTTGCATCACTAAACTTACCCGTATTGCCCTTTTTATCCTCTGCCAGCCTCATTTTAATCTTATTTAAATTCACCTATCCGGACGGAATCTCACCCTTTTTCTCTATTCTCACTTTCATTTGAAAGGAAAGCAGAAATAATGCCAGCATCGACACATTTTGAAGCTAAAAGATATAGGTAGGGCTATGTATTTAATGCAGGCAATAAAATCCGCATTGATATATCAGCTACTAAAGTATTCCAAAAAGGCCAGTTGTATTCCCTCCCGAACCGAGGAAACTGAAGCCAAAAACATTTTACCTCTACGGTTGTGGTTCACCTCCTGCACGACAGGGGATTTTCTCTTTTTCCCTCCCAGCAGGAAGGAGCAACCATGCAGCCTTTCATTCGATGGCAACCTTTCCTCCAGGATCAGTCTCCTTTTGGTGGTGAAAGTGCACGGTTGGGGCAACTAGAAGGCGGAATTAATAAAGTCATTTTTCGTTCACGCAATCTGAGAGCAACATGCAATGCTATATCAGATCCGAATCCGACCATTTAATTAATAGTTTTGACAATACAGTAAAAAGCAAAAACTATTTTTCATTGAAAAACGAACATACGTATATTCTCAAATAAATATGCTCAATTATTGAAATTTTATTTTCCATCCATCCATCCAAGCAGAAATATTTTTACTTTGGAAATGAACCTTCAGCCAATTTTCTTGTGTCTTAAATGAATCAGAAAGTAGTTTGAGAAAGTAACTTGTTGAAGTGACTCTGTCACAGAATAACTTTAGCAAAGATGGCGTTTTTATCCTTTGATTTGCGCAACAATTCCATCTACTCGGAAGAAAACATTGAAGTATTTTATTCAAACGTGACGTATGTTGAAGTGCCATTCTACAACAGTAACAATCAAGTTCCCCATCAGGATGAAAATGAATCCTCCCATCTTGGGGAAAATCCTATTGTAAAAACTCAAAGGGAAAGTGTGGATTCATCAGCACTTCCTGATGTATTCACCAAAGTTTCCCCTGCTCAATGGCCCATCATCTATGCCTATTCCATTGTTTTTATCGTGGCTGCGGTGGGCAATCTGATTGAATTCATTTACGTTTGGCGTAGGCTGAGAAAGAGATCAACAGCCATTAACAGATTGTTGCTTCACCTGTGCATTGCCGACATTGTGGTCGTATTTATGGTGGCTGCTGTTGAAGTGTTTTGGAGAATTTCAATTGGATGGTATGCGGGGGATGTGATGTGTAAGTAATTTTTAATATTTTGAAGAATTAATTTTAAGCTCTTATACATACGGTTATGCGTTAGTAGGGTGTTAGCTATGATAATGTGGATGATGCAATCAAGTGGGCGGTGAAAGATAAGCCAGAAAGGCAGTAAGTGGAAAAACGTAATCTGATTTAAAAAGGAATTTCAGCTTTCCTGCTCCAGCAGCGCAATAAATAGATACATCTGTCAGCTATTTTTATCGATGTATCGAAATTTAGCAACCAACAAAAGTGTCTACAAACTATCATATCAGTATCTGCGTCGATCGAAACTACTGAATCCGATTGTATTTTATAAACATTTTGAAAGCGATTCCCCTTATACTAAACATAAATGGCGAATCGCCTGAAGCACAATCGGAAGTAAATGGCTTCGTATGAGTTTAAATGGATTGTTTTTGTCAATTGAACTGATTTTATTTAGTATTTCTCAAAGTTTGTTCCGGGTCACCATCATATAAAAAGTTGCTTGTTGAGAGGGATAAAATATCGATAGAGTTTCTTGACCGAGACGAAAAAAGAAAGAAGAAAAGAAAACAACAACAGTGATATAGCATGATATCTTGATAACCAATATTAAGAAAGGAAAGGAACTAAGGAACTGTGCACATGATATGATAAATATTGTCTCTATAGCCCTTGGATAATTCAAAAGAGTATTTTTGAGAGTAGTGAATATTCGTGCCTTCATAAAAACAAAATCATAAAGACTCTAGGAGAAAGCCATTCAAACATGAAACTACGAACGATTACATGTGTTTACTACTTATTTCATGTGTTTATATTTTTACTGTAGACTTGTTTTGTTGTAAACGTTAGGAAGAAGGGATTACAAAACCTTCAAGTATACCCTAGCATATCGATGTGAAACATTGAGCAAACTGAAAATTCTTTTTGATCCGGCAAATCAACAAGAAGCAAATCTCTTGCAAAAAATATAAAGCCAGCATCTTTTGTTGCACATTTCCTTTCTGTTGCTGATACTCCTTAACGTTGAATTGTACCTGGTGGGCTGGCTGTTCAATCAAAGTTTGAGCAAGACACTGTTGCTCACTAGAAAGGTAAATGCTCTCTGTTTCTGGAGCTGTCACAATCAAGCTTTAGGTACTTTACTGACGTTGAAAGGCGAAAATTCAAATGCTGGGATTCTGACGTCTTAGTCTTAGTTTTCTGCTGTCAATTAGACATGTTCCAATAAAAACAGGCTATTTTTCAAAATGCTGGGCAATAAAGGTTTCATTGAGATAGTCGTTTTGTTACCTAACACATACGCAACGAATACACTCGTATACTCTACGAGATTTTTGATATTGTTCATTGTATGCCTGATACTCTCTCTGCTTCTTAATAGCGCAGCGGAAATAAAGATTGCCCACGCTCATGCTTGACAATGAGATTTAATAAAAACAGTCTAATAAATTATTACTATAATGCCATGTCAAGCCTGTCTTTGTCAGTTATAATGTATTAGTAGTTTAGTTTCCTGTCTAATACTAATAAGCCATTCTTGCTCGAAAAATTTATTATTACATCAACATCATCTTGACAAAGGAAATTCATTAATGTTACGAAAGTCACATCACAAGGAATACAACGTTTACGAGATAAATGTGCTCATGTAATCTCTCGCTCTTCCGATTAGTGTCACATTTGTCAAAGGGGGAAACTAGTGACATAATATTTGATTGAAGCTATATATTATATTACGAGTATATAATTCAAGACTTTTCTAGAACTCTTGGTTTCAAGTCGCTAAAATGACAAGTGCGAAAAATGGACTCGCTAGACTATCTCAATCTCATCGATAATAATGATGGATGAAAAGAAGGCGAGCAATAAACATGCTTATTGTGTACTAGCTGTAACTTTTGTATTATTCCTTGACTGCTCTTGATTGCGAAATCACTTTTTTCATCCCAGTTGATCGGTAGAAAACCAGCGACAGGGATTATCTACGTAATAGTGAGTATTCGTGTGAGTGTGAATGACTTTTCTTTCACTAATATAGTAAAAAAACCATTCTTGACTCCACTTATGTGTTCAAACACGTCTACTATATTAGCCTTTTACCTGGAAAAGATATTTTGACTTGCTCCTTAATTGTTCCTACATTTTTTTCGTTCTTTTTAAGTTCAAACAAGGTGATATATGAAAAATCCTGTCCTTTGGCTTAAGTAAAGTGGGCGTTGCAGCCTTGAGTTGAGGTGAAAAACGATTTCTATTACTCAACAGGGAATTACTATTAGGTGAAAGCTTAGCCTGAATGGAAAGTTTGAGCGTTCATCATTGGTGTGTCACCGATTCATGTAAGGGAAACTTCCAATACAATTTCATTTCTGTCAACAGCGGCTCATTATTTCATATTTCCAAATATTAACCAGAACCCAATATTAATTTTTTTTATTGACATACGTATATTACACTGTATTGAACCAATTTTAATAAGAGGTAGCACAAGCACTTTTTGTTAAATAGAAAACTATTGTTAACAGGTAACTCATCTCCTTCATTACTATTACTATTACTATTACTAGACGCGTTGAAATAATAACTTGTGTTATACACACTCATTCATGCTTTTTAAAAGCGACACATTAATAAAGTGTCCCGAAGCGTAGGAAGCACGGGATGAGTGAAATTATTGTTGGCCGACTGAATCCAAAAACGTTGAAGTTTATCGCTCCATGAAATTAGTACGACCGACAAAAATGAGAGCTCGGAGCAAGCAATTCTGTTGAAAGGGAATGGCGCTTTTCTACCCCAGCGAGCTGTATCTGTAATTCAGGAAATAATGAATGAGAACAGAGAAAGTGGGTGAAAGTTGGTTTATCATAATGGATGAGGATATGCTACTGACGCACATCTCAGTTTCCACTTGAGTGGTCTGGACTCAATCTTCAAGCTTTATTGTACAATTTAAGCACATTCGTCAATCCGAATCTGAAGCACACACACACATGTCTACTTCCAAAAAATCACTCTGCAGTTAATAGTGACAAAGCTTTAAAAATGTGAAGCATGAGCATATTGGTTCCATTTTCCTTTTTTCAGATAATGAAACATTTCCATTTCCCATCTTTTCACAATGTAATCTCTTCTGCATAGCCGGATTTTGGAAACATCAATAACCTTCGGGAATTCTCTCTTGTTGCAATGTTTTTATGAGATGGCGATATCTCTCATTTTACTACGGCATGCATTATGCAGGCGGGTTAACACGCAAATGTTTCTTCATTCGAGTATCGAATCTCATTACTGTTGGGCAGGTTTACTTATGATGAGTTGTTCTCGTTGTTCAATCCTTGTTTCGTTTGAATGTTGAAGAGCTGAATAAAAAATAAGATTTAGTCCATGAGATCTGAGCTCAAAATCGATTTCCAAATCATTTGCTTGGAACAAACATTAGGAAGAGGTAGGTCATATTCTAGTAAATATTAAGTAAATATCTAGACGAAGGGATAGCTGGAATAAATTATAATGCTAAACAAACCTAGCATGAATGTTTAAACAGTACTCGATCTTTCAGAAATCCAGAATGGGCTATAGAGCTATAGAGCTAGATCGGTGAATTGAAACAAGATAGTAGTCTTCACATACATTAAATATGTACTTACTTATTTTTAATGTTGTGTATTTATTATTTATTATTACGTATTTGATATTTTACATTCCAGGTAAACTGATCCAATACTTTCGTGCGTTTGGTCTGTACCTGAGTTCCCTAATGCTGATCTGTCTAAGTTTGGACCGTTTCTACGCGGTAGTTTTCCCACTTCGAGTTGTGGATGCCTCAAGAAGAATAAAAATTATGCTCATCGCTGCATGGACCACAGCAGCAGTCTGCGCCGCTCCACAGGTATGTCAATAAAATATAATAAAAATCGGATGTTATATGGATGTTGAGGGGAAATCCTCACAATAAAGCAGTTGGGTTCCGTATTAGAAATTAAAGTTAAATGAACCAAATTATTTTGAAAGTAATTTCCCTCATGGCCTTGTTAAACAGGCCATGTATTTAAGCACTACTCCTATGTGACTTAACGATAATATGAGCACATTCATGATAAATGGTCTGTAAATTTACGGATGAGTGGAAACCGATTGTTTTATAATTTGCCCTTTTATGTTATGTAACTCCGCTTTCTTAATGTCTAACATGGCAGCTTTAATCTGAATCAAATGTGTTCTTTGTAAACACACGGTTTTGCGTTGGGAGAAAAAAGGTTGACTTTCATTGAAAATTTATGGCTAAGAACATAAAAATAAATTATGGGTAAATTTTCATTCCTTTGGAAATGGCTGTTATTGCAATACCCTTGTCTCGAATATTTAAAAATTTGCTTTGTTTTATGTTCCAGAAAATTAGAGATGAAAATTCTTTCCCTGGAGAAAACGTAATATGCTTTTGTACATAAGTTCATCCCACGCATGCTTGGTATGGTATATAGGTACAAAACGAAAATGATTTGGTTAAGAAAATTCCCTTGCTGTCCTCATTTGCTAACGGCTACATTAATAATAAATCACTTAATTTTATTACGTTCTTGCTTTCTCCTCGCATATACTAAAGCTACCATGATGTGCGTTTCATATCAAAGCAAAGAACCGTTTTGATCTGTTTGAGCAAATTCCAAAAGTAGACACTTCAGCATGAACGACGGGTTTTCCCTTTCTCAAAGTGAAGCTCACAACGGGTACTTTCTTCAAGAAGATTTCGGAAGTTGCTTTTTCCCTAAACTCTTGAAAGACGGTTGAAAAGCACATTGTGGTATCCGAGTAGGCATGCGGTCTATTTATAATTAATTAAAACCATCTTCAGAGACGCAAAATGCGGACAGATTATTTAGAAACCGTGACTTTGAAAACGCTTGAAAAGCTGCTTTCCACACTCACCATCCATATTACGCTGAAATTTTCCGTTTTAGCGTGTTTCTCAATCGTGCTTTCCTTGAATCGCTTGTTAAAAGTTTGCTTTAATTTTTGCACAAGAAAATGAATAAGTGATACCGTCAGTCAGAATTCTCTCAACGCTTCTTTACACTATTTTCTGAGCACGAGGAAATTTAGGTATGTGAAGGACGTCTAGTGTGTGTCCCGTAGACATTCCCAAATTTCGTGCTTATAAATAACAAAGTGTTCAATTTACTTTTCCCTTCCCTCTCCAAACGTTCATTTTAAATGAATTACATTTTAAGCAATGCAGAGCACGTAGATGGAGTATTTAGTAAAAGCATAAGCACACTATCGGTACGTAAATACAGTTCAAATCTAAACAAAACACTTGCAAGATGTTAACCTTTGGTCTACTTCCGGCCACCTGATCGGACTTCAAACAGGTTACTAGGAGGAAAAGTTACGAAACTTACGTGTTCATGCAACATCTATAAAAGAAGGTTATGATAGCTACCTAAATAGAAAGTAAAACAGATCTCTATTCTCTATTCTATGTCTTTGACAATAATTTGAACAGACAGACGGACAAACTTCATACAAATTTAATAATCGAAACGTGCCAACTCCACCCTAGCCTTTAAAGCTACAAACTTTCCACTTATGTTCCAAGCCAATCCTAAGCTAAAAAACGGTTTATGGATTTATATCCAACGTACCCGATTTAGAGTACATGGGAAAACGTATGCTGGTAGGTACCTCTCTGTTTCTGCAAATGACGGCAGTTGATGATTTCTGTCAAAAGTTGTTTCAATATTTATTTGCAAAAGGCCCAAAATTTTAAACAGCTGAAGGAAAATAAATGTCAATTGATATTACTTATGTATCCATCTAAATAGGTATACCTTTATAATACAACTTTCTTTTAGCTCACAGTTCTGAAGGTCCCCTCAAAAACAATTTGATGCACTAAAGTAGGTATATATATAGCCACGTGCATTTTCGAAGCAAAATTCGCGAAGACATGTAACATTTATATAACATTAGAATTTTCCTTCGAAAGCATACTTTATATCACTCACCATTTAGTCTTGAATCCGATTTGGGGTATTTTATTCAAAACTGTTTTACATTTTACAGGTAAGCAAATGGTGTTTGTCGTTTCTTGCATTAAACTGAAAGTTCCTTTTTGGTACCAAAGTATTTTTATAGTACAAAGTTTTCAATTTATCATGAAAGTTGTCCACATCCATTTTGTTGTATTTTACCATCCCCTTTTCTTGTTGATATTTAGTTGTACCTATAAGAAAAAAAATGGGAGAAAGCTCTGGTGATACAATAACTCCCGAAAAAGTTGAGTCCCTTCAAATCCTTTTGCATGAGCAGATCCACTCACCCCATGACATAGCAATCTAGTTTCGTCCTCTTTCCTTTCCTCTTTGAATTCACCATATTATGTTCTTTGTCAACTTCTACTCAGTGTGAAGGACTTTTTTGAGTCTCCTTCCTGTCACCGTTTTTACCATCTTCTTAAGAAAGTGTAATAAATGAAATTGAAATGGATTTGTTTTTTCTTCTGTTTATTCTAGTGCATCGTCTTCCAAGTGCAAAGCCATCCTGAATTCCCAGCATTCAAACAATGCAACAGCATCTTGTCCGGTGTTCTAGCAGAAGCCATTAACACTGCTATTTCGATGTCCTTCATGTACTTTCTTCCAATCCTGGTCATTATATTTTCGTATGGGAACATCATTATCAAGTTAGCGCGGGAGGCTGATGGATCTCATGGAGGTTAGAAAAACAAGTTGTTTCATGGTCAATGCGCTGTAAAATTTCTTTTTGTACCAATATTGATTTTTATATAAACTGCTTTCTCGACCAAACCGTAAAATATGAAGATAAAAAATGAAATTTGCCGTTTGTAAAATCATGACGCATTGAGCATGTGAAAACTAAAGAGAACCAAAAAAGGAGACCGACATGACATGAGGATGATGAATCTGTCATGTTTTTTCTCTCGCTTTCTCTGCCTTTTACAAAACACCATAGAGGATTGAAAGAAATTCATTTTTGCCGATTGAACGAACTGCCACTACCGCCAATAAAAATGGTTCTGTCTAATGTCTTCAATATTTTAGTCTTACATCACAGTAAGTTGATTTATTTACTGTTTTCTCCATTAACCTGGTTTCATACAAACAGAAATCATACACAACAAAACCCGTTTTGGTAAGCCAATTCATTTCATAACGGTTACGTATATGTTACCTTAAAGTTCTATCACGCTCCAGTTGTAAGTTATAAATAAGTAGCCATTAAAAGATAGACAGCCCCATTCCCGTTTAATAGGAGCCGGTTATTAAACCGTGTCGGTGGAACCAATGGAAGTTCTTTTAAAGTTATTTTTTAACACAAAATCGAAGTTACGCAGCAGATACATACCTACGCAGCTATGTGACAGTGGCTTTATATGAAATTCATAGGTCGACCATGTTGTCGTCTTCGAAAATATGTTTTTGAAACCATTTTTTTTTTGTTTTTTATTGCCCTGATGTACCATAATTTAGTTCCATATTATAAGGGTTTTTTTCGCCACTGACACATCCTTTCCACTTTTTACAGGTATCTGCCTGCACATGACAGGATGAATGTATCCTCCGATCCCATTCCGTTACCACAAAAACACTTCATAATCAATAATCACACAACACGCGTTCGCTTTTTGTTTTATAGTTTATTTTTACAACCGTTTGGTTGACCGTTATAAACCTTTTTTTAGAAACTGTAAATATTAAACAATGACAGCAGCAGCAACAATAATTAGTTGATGTCACGAAAAAAGCTTGTGCTGTGGCATTTCATCTATTAAAATCGAATTACCTGATTTTCCTTGCAGATAACGCCAACCGCTTTCTCCGTCGGAGTGGAGCATCAGTAATGGATCGAGCAAAAATCAAGACATTAAAGCTGTCCTTCGTCATTGTGATGGTATTCGTATTTTGCTGGACGCCATACGTTGTGATATCGATCTGGTAAGTTAAGTTTAAAAATGTAATAAATGTAATGACAATGTGATCGTGATCTACTACACAAAAAATAGGTACACACTTCAGCATCATCTTCAATTCAAGTATTTCGCTGTATTCCTCTGAGATGAAAGTAGACAGACACGTCTTTGACATTTCACTCCATCAGGGAAAATTGTATCCGTAATTATTTTGACATTAGCACATAGACATACACATTTCTTACAAATAGACGTATCTATATCATCGAAACTGGTATGCAAATAAAGATTTCTGCAATTTGGCAGGAGAGTCAGAAGTAAAAGACAGGCCAAATACTTTTTCATCCATGTTTCATTCATTTTGACATTTCGGGAGAAGTTGCAGAAAATGAACAAGAATTCCATCATTGGATAGACACGCATAGCTGTAAACATATCAGGAAGACGGAACTATGTATACCCATACTAATTGAGACATTTTCTGATCTGGAACTGGATTAGCTTGAACGTGAGCTGCATGTTATAAGGAGAATTTGAAAGTAGCTTTAGCTAAGGAAAGGCACATCTTACATCTACATAGTTATATCGAAGATGGATTACGAGTATCTACCTTGCCTGCAAAACAGAAGCCAGCAATAGCCAAAACTGTATTCACCAAGGCCGGATGTGATAAAATTACAGAGTATCATAATCTGCTCATCCCTTTCCACAGAAGTATTCCCACAATCTATATGTAGCTACAAAGCAAATGATTTAATCTTTCTCCTTGAATCTTGCACATTACATGTAGCAAAATAGCATTCAGGACTGTAGGCGGCGAATGGGAAGTTGTTGTTTTACATTCAGGACATCTTAATTTATTTGGCATTAAATGCAAAAATAGGTGCTGTACAATTAGAAACGGTCCTAGTCAATATGTGTAAATCAAGTGTATTGTTTAACAAAACTACATAAATTGTAGCGCTCATATAGAATTGAAGACAAACTTGATGAAATTGTCGAAGCAATTAAAGGCAATATAATAAGGAAGTTCAACCCAATGATAATTGAATAACAGTAAATTAAGTCTTGATTATGCAACTTCCGTTTTGTAACCCTGTCTAGTAGTTAGTCCCCTTCAATCTATGTTTGTTCAAGTAGCCCTTGTTATTGGCACGAAAAATTCAGTTATGCAACAAGATTCCGGCTTTTATATGTTTAGGTAAGGGGTTTGGTAGCAATTATGCAGTTATTAGTTTTCCAGTATACTTTGAGATTCCCAGAATAGATTAGCTA
>JAQGAI010003435.1:0-10758 GCA_034696905.1 Lepidocyrtus violaceus
CTTTGAGAGTTGCTTAGCATGGGAAGCTAAAATGGGTTATTCAAGTAAAGATTAGCACTTTGTTCGTTCAATTCAAACCAACTTACTTTTTTTAGCTATCAGTTTGCTGACGAAAAAAAATGTACAGTATTGTCTGGGTTTTTTGTTGGATTTGATTATTTTTCTATGTCAATAAGTGGCTGTGGTATGGTGGTGTAGACGGTTATCAATGAAGCGTATACAGAAAAATGTAATTACGATATGATAAAAATTATTCTGAATGAATATGGCTATATCACTGTTGCTGTGCTAAAAAAAAAAGGATTTGATAAGCAAAAAATGTATTAAAAATGGGTATTGATAAGTAAAGCAAGTTGGATTGAAGCTGGGTTGGTTGGAGTTATTTTAATGAATGAATGGATGGACTATATGAGCAAGAATAAATGAATTTGCGATAGGGGAATTGGATTGGATAAAAATATTTTATGAATGAAACATGATGAGAGTCAAGTCAGGAGACTTCTGCCGAGAATTTTATGTGGAATATGGACTTGTTGAGTTCTATTTTTCCTTCTCATCTTTTAACAGTGAGGGAGGGAGGATGATGATTCAGATCAGCTCAGCTTGTTCAAGATTTTTTTTTCATACATTTCCGTTCCCAACTCCTCTTCCTCTGACAATGAATCAATGAAGGAGGGAGAGAGAGAGAGGAAATGAATGAATTAAAAATAAAATAACTAAACTATAACGTGTTTATAATTTATTGTAAATTATACTCATCGTTATCATCTTCAAGTTGGAAGTTTGATCGTTTTGAAAGAAAAATGAGCAGCGAAACAACCAATTTATGTACATGTACAATGGATAGTTAAAATTGTAAAGTCATATTT
This sequence comes from Lepidocyrtus violaceus, assembly GCA_034696905.1. NCBI lineage: Eukaryota > Metazoa > Arthropoda > Collembola > Entomobryomorpha > Entomobryidae > Lepidocyrtus > Lepidocyrtus violaceus. Next base: position 870 of record JAQGAI010003435.1, read on the forward strand.
ATAATTAACGATTTTAGCTGCCCAGAATTCATTGCAGAATGCACATCCGACATGAGTTGGTTGAAGGAAAGCATAAAGCTGCATTTTTCAGCCCAGATTTATATCAAGTCCCATTCTATGTTGAAATCGTTGATAAGCCATTAAGATAACCTCCTATTTTTAATAAGGTTGGTTTTTTGGTGAGGAAAATATGCAAATTAAAAGTGCACTCCACTGACAATAACTCAACTTGGGACATACAAAGAGACACTCCAAAAAAGTCCAACTTTGTCAACGAACCGGATGATAAATGGGAAGGGAGTATTATGGAGATGTGATAAATAAATCTAGAAAAAAGTAGAGCTGCATACTTACAAAAAAAGTACTGACATAAGTCATGCATATTTATATGAAGAAAAAAATGCCAACCACCCAAAAAAAAGAATGAACGGTTCCTCTTCACCATCCATAATGAATATGTAAATGTTAATGACGACAATAATGGCGGCAGTGTCGGCAACTAACCACAGTTTTGTTGGCGTTTAGGGGCTAATAAATGACCAATATGATAATGTGTGCTACTTCACTTCCCACATTAGTTAAGCATTTTATATATTGCATTGTTCATCTTCATGAGCAGGGGACAGACATGAACAGAGATGCAGATGGAGGGGGAAAGGCAATAACCATTTTTACTGCTAAAATATTTCGCTGACACTGATAAAATAAAAAAGTATTTTTACAGACATTTGCCACATCATCATCATCAGCAAAAGAAGAAAGACGAAGAAAAAATGATTTAAACTAAATGCTGTTGGCAATAATGGCTAATTAAAATAAAATGTCAACATGATCATGATCATATCTATCATGAGAGCATGAGCGGTTCAAATTAATTTCTCATGCAGAGATAGATAGAGATTGAGACAGACAGAAGCTTGCATTTTACATGTAAGTTTTGTTTTGGTGAATATTAAAATCTGAGTTTTTATGTGGAACGAACCTAGTTAATGTTGTGTATAGTTAATTAATACATATAAGCAGAGTCAGCAAAGTCAGCAGTAGCAGTTAAATATGCAATGGCTTGGATTGAATTGGAAGTTAAAGTAAAGTCGTTTATATGCTGTAATTATCCACATCCATTTTCTGAAGATGAGTGGAATGGAATAAAAATGAATGATAAAAATGATATCTTGGTAATGCTCTCGCTGGCTGTTGAGTTGGCATATGAAAGCTGTCGAGTTGGAGGTTTCTTCGGTGGAGTTTTTATGGAATGAATGCGAAATGTGTGACAGTAGTGTGGCTATTGGCTATGTACATCCATGTATGATTTGATATTATGTAACATGTTATGTTCATCACTCGATGAAGAGTGGATGAGGATGATGATGATGGTCTGGTTTTGGTTTGATTTGACTCAACTGCCAACCAACTGAGCTGAATGGTTTAATGGATATTGGTTGGAGTTTTTATAGTTGGTTGAGTTGACTGCATTATCATTTTTGGGTGTTACATGACTTACTAAATATATGTAAAAAAAAAGACTATAAAAAAGTGAGTTAGCAAAGAAGTGGAATCATATCATTATCATCAAGGCAGGACGGAAAGCCTGTTATATGGTTTGAGTGGGTTTGATAATAGGAAAAGGGAAGATCGTTCTGGATACAAATACGCTGGAACTGGAACTGGCAGAAATAGAGAGATAGAGAGGCAACAGGTCTGTTTGTATCGTAAACGCTTCTCCATAAAACAGCCCATATATATAACCCATCCATCCATACTTTGCGATGCTTATGTAATTGAAATTATTTACATATTTGGGATGTTTTTTTTAGAATGGCATGTTTATGCGGTATCGGATCCGACTGAACTGCACTAAACCCATATATATCAGATACATATAAATGCAAATAAGATAAACTTTTTTTTGGGTGAAATATGCATAATTAGTGTACTTTAAAATGTCAATGGATGTGCTTTTACTTTAGCTTCATTCATGGATGCACCTGTCATAAATAAATCACTTCGGTTAGTCTTATCTCTAGAATCAGCAATATAAGCATACGCAGTAAATAAATACAGAACATATGTTATGTTGACTGGCATAATAAAGTTGTTTGTGAGCTTTGCTTTATTTATTACTAAATTGTGAATTGGTTTGTTTACGTTTCTGTTCTCCAGGGTCCAGGCCAAAACCAACCGTTTTATCCTCCAAACGCTGCCTATCCAAACGCCCAATACACGCCGATGCAAGCCGGAGCAGTGCCTTCTGGAGTGCCGCCCTCGCATCCAAGTAAATAAATTATAAAATAATAAAAGTTATAATATTTAATTTAATGTGTGTAATTTGATTTGTCGGAGAGAAAGTTATTAATCTTGAGCTGTCTCTTTGTTTGTGATTGATGTAGACATGCCTGCAACGGGTCAGAACTCCGGGATGGGTCCCAACTCCTACGGTGGCCCTATGCCAGCTCATGCGCGACGTGACGAACGGGCTCAACGGCAGTACGCCAAGTTGTACAAGAAGCTGGAGCAGAAGCAGCAGGCCCGGGAGGTGGCAGCGTATAACTCATCTTATGGCCAGAATGGCCCGATTAGAAAAGGTAAGGTCAAAGGTGGAAGTGGAATGGAATACTATTAACTTTCTCCTTACGGTGACCCTTGCCATTATCAGTTCTTAAATGCTTATTATTTATATTTATGTTTGACCTTTTCCATTCCCAGATCCGAACAACTACGTCAACACAAATCGCAGAAATATGACGAACGGAACATCTAAACCTACAACTAACGGAGGTGTTGAGGAGGAAGGGAGTGTGGGGAGCACCGGAAGCGTTACTTCCACCGGTACTCAGGACGAGGAAGAGGAGAATAGGATGCTTGCACAGACTGAAATGTTATCTACGCTAACCCCTCCTAAGGTACTTGAAAACAGCTGGGAAACAAGGAGGAATAATCAAATTAATCATTAATTTTTTGTTAAATTGTTAGTTTAATTTTTAAAAATATCATTGTTTTTTGTTTTGTTTTTGATCCAGGTTTCTGATGTGACTTCTCGAAGTGCCTTTGTACAATGGAATCATCCCGATAGGTTTACAGAGTCGGGGGAAAACAAGTATCCAGATATTGACGTCTCTGATAGTGACTTCCGGTACGAAGTTTTTATCAGTGACCGAAGCCGTGATAATCGTTTTAAATCTATTTTCACCGGATCGGCGCTCTCTTGCAGGTAACAAAAAGGGGAAATCGGTGAAAGGCCCAGATGCAAAATAAATGGAATGAAAGTGAAAGCTCTTTAGCTAAAATCCAATGTCGTTGTTTTGTTTGTTTGTGTGTTTAACAGAGTCAAAGACTTAAAGCCTGGTACGACATACGCTATTCAATATTGTGCTATTGTGGGTGACGCCAAAGGGCAACCTTCCACACCAACCAGTTTCACCACTCTTCCGGCCGAGCCGGAACCACCACTCACCCTGAAGGTAGTATCGAGAAGTCGTTCATCAATCCAAGTAAGTTTAAAAAAATAAATCAAACGGTTAACGGTTTTGTTCCAGTTTTGATTAGGTTTGTGATGGCCAGCTTTACTAATGGATCTACCATATTTGTTTTTGATATTTGTAGCTGAAGTGGAACCCCCCCATAAGCGACAACGGGTCCCGAATTACCACCTACGTACTCGAATACGATGAGGGCAAGGGCGGAAGTCACTTTGTGGAATATTCTCGCGTCAAAAGCAAGCAATGCACTATTTCCAAACTCCAACCTGCTTATTCCTATCAGTTCCGGGTTGCAGCTGTGAATCAATGCGGCCAAAGGTAGCTCTTCAACAAATCCTTCAAACTGTCGATTAAACAATGAGCCCCTTTCTTTAAATATTTATGAAATTGATTTATGAAATTGATTTGGTTTTTGATTGTCTACAGTCGTTACACTCCTGTCCTTACACTGATGACTGCGGGAAGTCCTCCTTCACAACCCACCCCGCCAACTTTGGCCGAGGCTGGTGTGAAATACTTGAGACTGGAGTGGACCAGTCGGGCAAACGACGAAGAGTACACTCTTCAGATGGAGGATCCAGCAACCGGTCACGGGTTCCTTTCTGTGTACAGCGGAACTGGACCCCAATATCTTTGTATTGGTCTGAGAAGGAACACCAAGTACAAGTTTAGGGTAGGTTTTGATGAGCACTTATCACATCAATATTTTAGAATGCATTTGATGAAAAAATGACAGTAATCTAACTTATTTTTTTTGAACAGTTAAAGGCTCAAAACGAGGAAGGACATTCCAAATGGTCTGAAGAAGTAATGCACGCCACACTTCCGGACCGACCAGGTCCCCCCCACAAGCCAGCTTTGAAGGGGAGGGTGCACGCATATGGTTTTAAGGTGAGGTGGGAGCCGCCAACGGACACTGGTGGGTTACCTATTGTTGATTTCGCCTTACAAATTGACAAGGGCAATGGATTTGAAGAGATCTTCCGCGGCCCGGAAACCGAACACAACATTGACAGACTCTCCCCCGGTCAATCATATGCTTTAAGAGTGATAGCGAGCGGGCCTGGTGGTGAAAGTGATCCAAGCGAACCTTGCGTCATCACCACGGAGCCGGTTTGCCCTGGAAAATGTCACATTCCACGGATTGTAGGGAAGCCCAAATCAAACTCCGTCCATTTGAAGTGGAGTAAGTCAATATACAAAATCCAACATTGAACATAACATAATTCAATCATGAGAGTTTCAAATTAATAATTTTTGCTTCTTCTGTTTTCCCTACCAGTTCAACCGGATTGGGACGGAGGCTCGCCAATCAACCAATACGAGGTTGGATGCACAACCCCAGATAATCAGACACAAGAGGCGTATCGTGGGAAAGAGACTGACTGCTTTGTAAATCGTTTACTTCCTGGGAGGGCGTACCTGTTCCAGGTCCGAGCTTACAATAGAATCGGAGCTGGCCCTTGGTCCGAACCTCTGGAAGTGATCAGCGGGGCGGGATCGCCGGATGCGCCCCCAACTCCCAAGGTGACTACAAAGACTGCACACGTGGCGCTAGTCACTTGGTCTGAGCCACTCAACAACGGCTCGGCCATCACGGAGTACCGAGTCCAGCTGGCTACCCCCTCCATCAGCATATCTGTCGAGGAGCATCAAGCAAACGGAGAGGTCAAGTCTGTGGAGCCTGAGGTGCAGTCTATTTCAAGTTTTAATCTAGTGTACACCGGCCCCGCAGCGTCTTGTGAGGTCAAGGGACTCCAGCCTCATAGCGTTCATCTGTTCCGCGTCCAGGCCGTGAATAGCGCCGGAGTTAGCGAATGGTCCCCGGTGACCACTCATCAGATGCCGCCTTCCTCGCCCAATGCGGTGGGGAGTGTGGAGACGGAGTCCAGTTCGGATTCCATTTCCCTTAGCTGGAAGACCCCGGCCAGTGATGGCTCACCCATTACTCACTACAATGTCATCGTTGGGGAAATTATCCACACGGTGACTGCCGAGTCATTCAGCTTGGATAATCTGATGCCGGACACGCAGTTAAAGTAAGAACAGTTATTTATTTTTTCTTGATTCATTTAAAGTGCAATTATGAAATTAAGTGAGCTAAACTAAGTTTTAACCATTGTATTTTTTTCAATTGCTTGTAGGATCCGTATTCAAGCAGTCAACAACGTCGGTCCTGGAGCCCTGTCATCCACGGTGAAAGTCGGGACGAAGCCGCTTCCCCCTCCCGCTCCCAAACTCGAATGCACCCAAGTCGCCCATTTCTGGATGAAGCTGAAATGGAATGATTCCGCATCCAAGAATGTGGAATATCTGGTCCAAATGATTAATCCTTACAAGGATGAGTGAGTGAAATACATCAAATCAAACTAACACTAACTTCAAAAAATTTATTCGAGATTTTGTTTTCTAAATTGGAAATTATTTGGTTGTGCTTCCAGATTCGAAGTGGTATACCGCGGAACAAGCACAAGTACTAAAGTTACCCGCCTGACTGAAGACACAGAATATCAGTTTAGAATATGCGCCATGAATGGCGCCGGCCAGGGCCCTTTCTCTGACCTATACAAATTCAGCACTTCCAAATCTCCACCACCTCAAGTTAAAGGTAAGCTTTCATTACAGAAGCCATCTCTTCTCTTGTCATTCATTAATTCATCTTGTTTGAGATCATTCAACAGTGTGTCAATCGTGGAATGTCATTTTCTAATTTCAGGTGTCAAGGTAGACTTCCAAAAAGACTCAAGCACTTTCCGAATGGACTGGTTGGAAGTTCAATGCAATGACACCGTTGACTACCAAGTGCAAATTTGCAGGCGACGGGATCAAGAATATAGAACCGTAAGAGAGAATTCCAATCATGTTAACTGTCAACTGCTCAACTTGTTGAAGTTGTTGTTTAGCAGATTTTTAATATTAATACATAATTAAATGTTTTCTTCAGATTTATCGAGGTTCTCAAAAGAACACGGAGCTGAATCCAGAGGACCTCGACAGCGGAGCAGACTACTTGTGCCGTGTGTGCGCCATCCGAATCTGTGACGATCGTACTCAACTTATTGGACCATACTCCGTTCCTTTCACCTTCCACATACCAGTTTCCGTTGCTGACGAGTTCACGTCAAACAAAATCCATTCCTCTAACTCTTCCAAGTCTCTTTCTGCCACAGCTCAAGTCAGTTCTACATTTTTCCAGGTAAGGAAAATCCCCTCATTCCTAATTGAATTCATCAGCTTTCCTTCCTCCTTTATAATTCATGTCTTAAATGTTAATCCATTTACTTTTCTGCTCCTCCCGCAGGTTCTACAAGAGAAAATGAACGAAATCAGTTACGAGAGCCGCGTCGGGATTCTCGCAGTATTTGCGCTGATCATTCTTGCCTTTGTGATTTCCCTCATCACGCATCACGTCGTTTCGTAGTCGCCCATCCTCCCCTTAATTTGTTTTGGCTTACAAAAATCACTATCGTAGCTGCTATCATCGAGTGAACGTGAAAAGGATTTCATCATCCCTGTCATCCATCATCATCACATCGACGTAGCAAACATGATGGAATACTACACTTAGAAAAAAAATACTTCTACTTCTACACTAGGTTCCTTTTTTATTATAAAAAACACAAACAGTTAGATCAACTCTTTAAGGCTGTCCAACAGCATTCCTTCCTGAGGAATGACAAAAACAAAATTATTTCTGATACTCTCGGTATTGTACTACTACTACTAAATGAGAATAGGGAGTCCGATTAGTAATTTGTTGAAGAGATTAATCAATTATCATCATCTCAAAAAAAACGTTGTTTTCTGCTCGTTCCCTGCTAAAAAAAACTCCAAGACATAAATTGTTCCAGACATATACGAATTAAATTTAAAAAAACGATTCCGTTTTTCCAATTTGTTAATTGAAGAGGAGGAGGTGTGGACTGTTCTACTGTTTCTAGACTTGTTTGGGTCATTAAAATATGGTATGTATTAAACAAAGACGTTAATTAAATCAATCCAACTAAAATGTTCTAATAGTTAAATTTAAGTATAAACGCTCTCTTTTTTAAATTGCCTCTGCAAAAGAAACCTATTTATAAAAAACAAACTCGCCACACCTGCAGCTAAAATTATATTTACAATCGAATGTGTTTCCAACAAAACTGCTAAATAGATTTTAACTTAAAAATCATCCTAGGTTAAAATTCTATATTTTACACGATTTTTTTAAAGCAAGAATTTTTTTTTCATTTAGTTAATTAGAATTTGTTTGTCTGGGGATATATGCTTCCATGATTAAGATGTGATTGTTTTTTCCTAGCTTAGAACACCGTTTTTTTTTAAATATTTAAAGTTATCTTGATGGTAATTAAGCCTGAAAACACGAAAGGAATCTTCTCTAATCTACCTTCAATCAAACTAGATCCAAAAACATTAATCGGACCCCGAAACAACAAAAAACGGTCAACTACCGATCCTTGTGATATAGAAATATAATTACTAATTACATTTTAAAAAATTCGGATTATCGCGTTTTTACTACGCTTGCTAAACTCGTTTCTAAAGATTAGCTAAAAAAAATTATCAACGAGTAACTACATTTTACGCGAACAACACAGCCAGAGAGAAAGAGAGAGTGAGGTAAAAAAAAATATTCTTTAAACTTTAAAAAGAAAAACTGTTACAAAGAAAGGCTGATACAATTTAGAAAGAAATTTTAGTATTTTGTATTCCGTGTTGCTTTCATCGTCACATCATCGTTCGTGCTAGAAAAATAGATCACAGATACGTATGCAGTTTGTTGTCTTTTACAGAGCTTTAACATTTAGTAAGATATCCATCTTGGAAATGTGTAAAACTGAAAAAAAACTGAAATACGTATTTATCTCTTTACCTTATCCAGTGTGAATCATAGCGCAGGACAATTAGGGGCAAACAAGCAATTTTCAATGCATTAATTTAATTTAGGCATAATATTCTCTACCGTAAATAGTATTCTCAATTTTCACTTCCACAGTTTTTGCTAGGAAAGAGAAAGCAGAAGAGAAAGTTTTTTGTTTGTGATTTGTGCAATGAACAGTTTAGGGGAAAAATTGAGTTTCGAGCCTTTCACTTTCACTGTCTCTCCGCTCCTGAGTCTTGGTTTCCGCCAAACCATTTAAAATGTTGTCGATTTTTTTTTTGTCATTTCATGTGTGCTGCCAATAATTTAAAATAGGAAGTTTTTTCCACAAAGCAAAAAAAAATATTAATTTTTGTTCAGAAATATTTGTTTTGCAATAATATATTTTGTATAGTCTTTTTGGGCTTTATGGTGCTACCCACGCTAAAAAATATATACACCTGGACATTCACATGATTACGATACGATGAAAGAACGTTAATGAGCTAGAATTTTAACTAGTGAATTGAATTGAGTTTGTATAAATTAATATATTTGTTTTTTTTTTCGCAAGCTCCCGCTATCTTTTGTTTCTCGGTTAGTCATCTCGTATAAAAATAAGTAAATGTTGTGCCAATTTTTTCCTAGAAAGAAAATAATTAACCGTTTTCGTCTTCTTCCCAAATGAATTATGAACGCCAGCTCTGCCGTCTGAACTCGCCGTAGTCTTGAGCTAACCACTTTAGTAAAAAAAATACCTAAAAACCGCTGCCTACCTAGTTAGTAGAATAGAAATAAAGTGAACGGAAGGAAATGAGAGAGAAAAGTGAAAGTTTTTTACTTTCTTCTTCTTCACCTTTCCATTCACAAGAAAAATATCTTCCTCTCATTTTAAATAGAAAGCTAAACATGTTCCTCCTTTGGAATTAACTATAAAAAGGGAATTCCTTTTTAATTAATTATCTTACAGTTTTAAACTCGTCAGTTCCAATCCAAGCTATGTGAGTTCCGTTTTTTTATTCGGGTGTGAAAACAACAAAAAAAAACTGAAAAGATCTGTGTGTGTCACGCTTTATTAGACTTTAATCATCATTATCATATTTAAATAATTAATTACTTATCATCTTTATATTTATCATCATCAATCACTTCGCTAAGCGTTCCAATAGAAATGTATGGACTGTAGAGTAGAATGGTAGAAAGTTTTGTTTTTTTGTAAGCTCGATATTTTTTTTTGTAAAAAAGAAACTAGCTTAACTAGCTCTAGATAATCAATCAATCAATCCAATTCATTCATATATTTATACACAGTTTATTAATTATAAATTATATAATTGCTCCTCCTAAATATTATTAGTGCGTGGTGAAAGTAGGTATGCAAGTTTAAAAAGAGAAAGAAAGAAAAACACAATGGTACTACTGGTATAATAGGAAACAGAGTTAAGTAATAGGACAGCAATATAGCAAGCTAGTTTTAAAAAAATCAAGCAACCTTTATTAAAAAATGTGAATAGATTATAGGAAAAAAATATAATTTATAATTATTTTA
>JAQGAI010003436.1:0-10756 GCA_034696905.1 Lepidocyrtus violaceus
CTACTGTTGTTACGTTTGTGTCAGCTTGATCATTTTTTTTGTGATATGAAAGTTTCCTCCGGCCATTTTGTCGTTACTGTTTGTTCATACTGTTGTTGGCTTGTCAAAAAATTTGAATAAGTGACTAACAGAGCTCCCGTCCCCAGCAGCAGTCATTAGTATTGTGAGAAGACAGGATAATTCGTGTTTTGATAATATAGTCCTTGTCGTAAAAAAAAGAGATCATTTTCACCTGTCTCCATTAGCCCACAAGTGGAACATTATCTCGAGAACACATCTTAATTAAACTGATGTCTTTATATAGGGAGAGCAGAGATATAAACGATAAGAAAAAGATACAAAATTAAAGTGAAGTTATAAACTGAAATAACATCCCAATTTATAAGTAGGACATTGTAAACACGACGTGATAATGATGGCATGTATGTGGATATGGACTACTGAAATGATTCTAAGATAATGATAAGCAAAAGGTCCTTGTCAAAAAAGAAAACGTAAAATCAAAGATCTCAACCGTGGCTTATGCTTCTATTCATTCCAGTAGACTATTCTGAAGAATCAACAAAAGATCAAATGACAAGTTAAGTGCTGTAGATCAAGTAATTATACGAGATCCGCCAATCGATATCATCGGATTCACAAATGTTAAAAAAAAGAGTACTGTTCCATAATATGAGAATTTGAAAGTTGTTGGGAAAGAGAAACAATTTGGCATGCAAATGTCATCGTGCGGTTTAAACTAGTTTCAATTAAAAAAAAATTATACAAGAAGGATTGAATTAGATTCATAATTTGATATTGAAGAAGTGAAACAGACAAACGAATTTATAAAAAGTAGAGTAGGGAAAAAAGAAAGTGTTTATTGTAGCATCATTAGATGCATGTCAAATATGACAGTGAATGCTGTGTCATCTGTGCCGTCATCGCAAGAGAAGGCTTTGGCTCCTATGGACAAGACATCGGAAGGACCACCTCAGAGTATGAAAAGGGCTCGCTTTTTGATCAACGACATTCTATCCTCCTCCGCCGCTCAGCACAATAACAAAGATGAGCCGGAAATGCTAGGGGAGACAGACAGGGGATACTCCCCTGCTGGAAATCATGGTTCAGATTTACCAAAAGATCTTAGCTTCCACCGAAGATCCACTTGTGGAGACTCATCCGATTATGATGATTCCGAATCAATTAAAGGTAATTAGTAATAATAATGGCCCAAGTCATTTTTATTTTTTAGCTATTTAATTCAGTGACATGACATGCTTACCATTCACTATTTCTAAAATATTTGACACTGATTGGTAGACTCCAGAAAATATCAGAAAAAAATCCAGACCAACTTACCTAGATACTAAACCATTGGCAAGCGCCACAAAGCAAACATATTATTGGTCACGAACCATTAAATAACAAATTAGAATACATAAGAATCAGACCTTAAATGCCACTTGTACCGATGATGAGTCCAAGACAATTTCCAGAAATACATGTTCCTCCATTACAAATGTTTGCACGCGATCCCTACGTAAAAGACGGCAATTTTCCTATTATTTTATCATTACGTTTTTTGGGATTTCTCAACCCACTCCGTAACAAATTGCTCCTTCCCATGATTTACTTTATTGCTAGTTCTATGCACAATATTACCGCAACTAGCTCCAGTGCATATCGTTACCACTGCTAATGTTAGCGATCAACCACGCTTTAAATAATTAGTCATTTATTGACCATAACCGCATGGAGACGATGTCAACTGGGATTGATTTGTTTGAAGAAGGCCTCGATCCATATATAAAATGACATAATTAAGGATAAACCGAAAACCAAAATTGACAAGTTGGCCAGTGCCACCACTTTTCTCCTCTCAACATGACATATGACACACGTTATGGGAAATGTCTAACAGTTGGGGAAATCAAATCAACCTTCCTTCCTGTCGTATTTTGACCAGAGGATGTAACGGAAACTACATAAATCATTTAACTTACTAGCTAAAATCTAACTTCTTGTAGCCCACACAGATTGACGACAAAAGTTTTTCCCCAAACGTTATGCATACAGTTCTGTACGAGCGAGTCACAAAATATTTCATTTATCAAGGCATGAATGAATATCGGAAACAAATGTTTACGATGAGCCCTTCTTATTTGTTGGGTAAATAAAAAAGAGTACTTTTTTACCATCATTATCCTCACTCACTGGAGTTCTAAACGCCTAACTAATCATTCACCTTAATCTTATTTTAATGAGAAATTGCTCATATTTTTTGCTCTTAAACCGTTTAAATTAATATATATTACACTATAATCCCCAGCAACTTTTTTAGAACGGAAAAGGCATGTCTCGGTGCACTGCACCTTTTCAAGTTTACATATCTAATAGATTTCAACATTTTAGGTTAAAAACGAATGCAATAAATATCTTTTTCTGAAGAATCCATCCGCAACCATGCACCTTTTCCCCTGTCATTCCATAAAAACAAAAGTAACGTAACGTTTTTTTTTATCTGTTTCCTTCTTTTGACTTTGCCTACTTCAAGTTGTAAAATTTTAACTTGAAAAGACTGCTGGAGTCCTTTGAAATGCATGCATGCATAGGCAGATATATTTATCTTCTCCTCAGACAAAAAAGTGCGCCCAGCCAAGCCACTCAACAAACGTTATATCGAGATCAATTGCGATTACGCCGAGTGGTTTCCCGTGGACGTCCGCAGTGCTCATCATGATTTATTAGAACATTAATTTTTATGCATCTTGCCTCATCATACGTATTCGATCTTATTGGCTATGGGAAGCCGAAAGTTCCTTCATTCATTTTTTTATTGTGTAAGTATTTATAAGACTGATCCACTATTTATCTATCATTGTCTCAACATGCCCCAGCAAAACTCCCAACTTTGGAGTGGAAAAATTTATGCGTGATATAGATAGACAATCATTTGAATTAAAGAAAATAAACATCATTCTTATCCTTCCACACATTACATCATCATGAGTCTTTTATCATTTCAAGGATGAATAAAATTCACATTTATTTAGGTATTTAAACTGAAACTGATAATCATAATCACGAAACGCTCGATTAATTATTGCTATCATTCCTCTCTAACAGGAGGTAGTATTGAGTAAGGATTTTTTTTGTAAAAAAATATGTGTATGCCTGTTCTTATCAGTCTCCTCCAAAACAATCTTCTGCATGCAAACGATAAAAATTCTCATCTGTTTTTATGGAAAAATTAACAAACGCTATCAATAAATAAAATAGGTACATAATCCATATTAGCGATTTTTCCTCCATCATCATCATCATCATCCAATAAAAAAATAGTTCTTACGTGAAAAATTTAATATGAATATCGTAATAACAATAAATAAAAAATAAACGGATTAATTTATAATTACATGACTTAATATATCCTTCTTTTGGGAAAAGATTCCGTGCATTAGCATTCAGTGCAGGGAATCAGGTACGCGCATAAAAATCAAGTTCTAGATTTGTTGTAAAGAGAAGCTATTATGTTAAATTGATTCACTTCTGATAAGATTCATCCAATCGTTCTTGGTCTGATGACGATGCTGCTTAACAGGGCACCCTATAAATAGGAACGGTGCTGCTGCTGGCTGGTGTGCATTTCCTTGAGAAACAATAAATTGTAGCAAGTTTAAATAAATCAAACATAAAAAATCATTATCTGTGTCTAATGTGCAGGGCTGCTAATAATGCAAGAAATTGCTGGTAGTTAGTACTATTGTCAAGTTTTTATTATTTACTGTTGTGTGAGGTCAATTAATTAGTTGGTAAAAAATTCATTAAATAAAATTTTTAATTGATCTTGATATTTGGGCTAGTCGTCAAAAACCAATAAAAAATATCTTAAGTATATGGCCACATGCAGTCTAGCCACGAAGCCATTCATCCATTTACTATTTTTTTTAATGTGATGTTGATGAGAATTGAGTTGGAAAATCATTTTTATTCGTTTCCTCTTACCTACTGCTTGGATTTACGATTATGATTAAATGGTGTTGTTAGACCGAGTGCTGCTGTGTGTATCATTTAGGCAACCAACCCGTTCCAACCTTTTTTATTATGTATTCACTTTTGAGCTTCCTCACTACGTTTTTTCGTAACTCTTGGTGGCTGCTTTTACCAAATGGTATATGTGTGGGAGATGAAGACGAAAGATAGGGATCGTTTAGAATATGGCTTGAAGAATCAAGTGCAATAGTCAACCCTTCATTAAAAACTATTTTGAACAAGCCTGCGAACTCTCTGTTTGTTGATCAGGCAAGCGAAACCTAATATTTTTAAGCTGGGTTATTATTTCATTAGCTGATAATGATTACACAATAATATAACGAAAGAAAATATATTATTCAACTTGAAAAATCTACTGCGTACTCGTTTAAAATCACCTACTACATAATATGAATGGATGAGGGAAAAAGTATAATTGTAATCATTCGGAAATCACAGCAAATAAAAATGGCTGCAGGCATATTTTTCTTTTAAGAGTTGGTTTGGTTGGGATGGGATATTTCTACGATACCGTCATTATTCGCGAGGGATCTCTAAAAAAATATGTACGAAGCTCGTAAATTTTTCCATTTATATTAAATAATGGGCTCTAAATGAAGTGGTAATTTTTCCTGTTACTGATTTTTCCATTGATTCCAACTTAGATAATGAAATGAAGTTTAAAGTAAGCCTTCGCTTCAAACTGAAACGGATTGTATAATGGCATGTCACATTATTTAAAAGACAAAGGGTGCTCCACTCCTTGTGCCATTATTAACGACGATGAGCACAGGGAGTAAATGGCAATAGAGAAGGAACAACTGGTTAAACTTAATTACTTAGGATGCTGAGCTCGTCTAATCAACATTAAAAAATATAATATAAGCAAATAACGTTAATGATTATTATTGCCACAACAGATTAAAAATAGTAGCAGCAGGCAGCAGCTCATTTTTACAAACTGACTATATAAGTTGGCCGCTACATTTACTAAACAATGGAATAATAAAAATTGTTAATTGTCTGTGATGACGAATAAAGTAGTTTGCTATGAAAAAACATGCATTTTACAAGCATCATCAGTCGATCCCACCAATAAATAATCTTACCACCTCCCTCATCACAGCTCGCAAAGAACAGGACACGCCATATGATGTGCGCACATTAAAAACAAGTCTTTACAGACCGCACTTTTAAGAGACATTAAAAAATTACATTAATTGATGTGCTGTAAGTAGGAAACAAGTTTAGGGATAATGGCTATTTGTATAGGGCTATGTAGGGATAAGGGATAGGAGGAATCTAGGAGACTTTTATATTTTATAGATAGGTAGGTTAATATACGCTACCTACTTAACCGCTCGCCTCATTAAAAATATTAAGGAAGGGGCAATTAAATTTACTCGATGAAAAGAATGACTTTATTTAATTAGCAAAACGGAATTATTAAGTAGATTTTGTACTGCAAACTAACTGTGCTTTTGTACAGCCGATAATTGAGTCGACATGGTTTACTGTTTTTAATTGCTTCAAAATCCATAGCTATGTTTATATGAATGAATGACGACTGTGACGATAATGGATAAACATAATAAATTATCTGAATGAATGATGAAGTGTGTGTGGGTGCGCAGGCAAGCGTTCCTCTAATTCTTTTTAATTGTTCAAAAATTAATTCCTTTCTATTTGTTTTATCCCCTTCCACAGGAAGTAACAAGGATGATGAGGACGAAGAGAGTACGAGAAGTGAGGGTGGTGCGAGTCATGGTGGTATGGGCCATCACCATGATCAACGCGGCGGTATTATCATCCCCGGCTCTAACAATCATTCTTCGATGTCTAAGAAGCAACGGAAAGCTCGGACCGCATTCACAGATCATCAGCTACAGACGCTAGAAAAGTCTTTCGAACGACAGAAATACCTCTCGGTTCAGGACAGGTGAGATAAAATAGAATGGCAATATACCATACAGAAACCAACATAAATGCACTTTTAATAGCGCTGTCCGACATTTAATATGTCGAAAGCAATTAGTTTTCCTGAAGACTAAAAGCCGGATTCTCATTTTGTTTCGCAAGCAAATAATTCACTCACCTCCACTCCTCCAATCCACAAAGGAAAATAAAAAAATCCACGTATAGCACGTTGGCATATTACTACATCCTCATATTATGGCGAATTTTCTCTTGGTGGTGGTATGGTTGCTACTTACTTAACAAGTGTAATTAACAACAGTAGCACATTACCACCTCACTTACATATTACCCAAACACTAAAACCGAATCTAGTGTTGTTTCTCTTCTGGATAGGATGAAGAAAAAAAAGTACAATACATAAAATGGTTTTTTGCTGTTCTCAGCTCAGCCCTGTTTTTATTTGCTCAAGCCTTTAGACTTTATTTCAGTTTTCATTCATTTTCCCTGACAGATATGAAAATAGATTGCCACTTAACACTGGCCTTAGGGAGAATGAGCATTAAAACATACAACAACAACTTTACGTGGATTTGAAGAAAGTAAGAAAAAAACTCCGTCCGTCCATCATCATTTCTTTCAGTGTGGAGAGGGGAAGTTGTAGCATACGTGCTTTCAACAAACATACTTACTCACCTAGACACAATCTCAATGTTCGTGTTAAAAGTACCGACACTTGGAGTACATGACTTCAGATTGCACAACCTTTTAGCTCTCAAGTTTCATGATATGCTCCCATTTTCTTTCTCGGAAGAAAATAGTGTTAATAGAATGCTAAAAATTTGACAGTTCAAGCAGGTATAAACCTAAGTTGGGCTCACATTTTATATGAAACTTGTCACAGTCATCATAAGTCATATATAATCTTTTCCAGAAAAAAAGCTTTTTGCATGCAATGGTGGTGACGAGAGCGGAAAGGAAAATGAGGAAACAAATGAACAAAATCAAATTTCTTTCAAAATGGCCTTGTTACATTTTGATTTCATCTTTGCTTTTTGTTTAACCAAAGCGGATAAGTTACTCTCCGTCAAAGTTGCAGTGGTCTTATAATGAACCTAATGCAAAAAAAGCAAATCGTTGAGTTTATTTCGTTTAATGATTTTCTGTCTTCAAAAAGGTCATTTTTCCTGATTAAATGTTGCATGCAAGCAATGTAGAGGGCAGAGTAATTTTTGCATTATTTTTTTTCTTTAAAGATTCAAGTCGCGTCTATCGAGTAGACTACTTTGAGTAGCTTAATCATAATCACTAATCAGCACCTATAAATTAGTGGCATTCAACAAATGTTTCCTTCTCCTCTTCGCTGCCAACATGAAGTAAAGTCTTTACTCATTTTGTTCAACCTTTACATGAGCTTAATGTTAATGGGTTTTATTGATTTAGTGTGAGAGAGGGAAGCTTTTTTCGCAATCATACCTCATGCTCATATGAGCATTTTTATCTCATGCTTAGGTATAGTTCTACACAAATCATTGATTCATTCCTAACAACTGTTAACTGCAGTGACTAAACATTCCTACACCTACTTGATTGAATGGTGGTTTACTGATTTCAAGGAAATTAGTCTATGAGATATTTATGTTAATGACAATTTAAACAGTAGCGAATTGGAAGCTTCAAAACTTTATCCTGTTAATTGTTGTTGCATAAAAATCAATAAATATGAATGGCTACAAGATTACATCTAATACAAAGTATAGCTATGTACATAATGCTGCTTGTGAAGTCAGGCAAAGGAACGTTAAAACAAAGTGTTGACTTTCCGACAAGTTCCATTATTGAAAGGTAGATTATGTTCTTCAATCATCAATTTTACAATCACTATAATCGTTCCATTCCTTGAGATTTTACATGGTTTCATTGCGGAATTTTTTTATTAATTATGCATCGGAACTAAACTAGCAAAGTTCAACATTGCCGTAATTTTTTTTTGATTAGCCATGTTGCAGAAGTTTAGAAGTTTCTTATATAGCAAGTTTGTATATAATCTATAACTTATTACTATTTGCTAATTAACTGATCGACTGATAATTGCCGCTGTTGATGCTTACATGCTGTTCCCAAGTTCTACAGCAGCAGCATCCTCTTCCCGAGGGATAATCCTCCATTCGTATAATCATCAGCATCCACACAGATGGGTAATTATAATCACAGCCAATTAATTGGATGCAGCATAATGTGATGATGATGTACCGACAGATAAGCGTATTATCATTATTTATGTATTACCCCTCAGCAGCTGCAAAACTGTAGCCGTAACTCAGGAAAGGAGGATTTTTTTCTTCTTCCACCTTTGCATTTTCATTTTTGCGATAATTATCTATGTCTAAGGTCTGTTGGCAACATTTGTGTAGTTGAAGAAAAGCTGATACTGATAAACTTCGAATGTTGAGCATTGCTTAATCTAGAAAAAAATGAGAACTTGTTCCTTTCAACCACTTTTTCAAAAACAAAACATTATTCATGTTCTGCAAATTTTTAATGAATAACTTATACATTAGTTGTATCATATTAGTGAAAAAAGAAGAGAGCCGAGCAGCGGTCTAAACTTAGAAAAAAAAGTATGCTCAATATATTGACAGGAAATTGTAAAAAGGAGGTAGGTGGAGGAGGAGAGCACTTTAATGAAGAAAGCCTTTTTATAAAGTAGGCAATGTAAATTGCAGCCCGTTCAGTTCTATTTTTGCTACACCACAGAAGAGCATTGTTGCATTGGCCATATATCAGCTAGGGCAATGCCCAGGGATGACGGGCGGATGGAGTCGAGAGCAGTTTAGTAAAAACATAATAGCAATAGCTAAAAAAATATGATTATTTTATACCGGGACTGATCGAATGCTATATAATTATGATAATTATTGCAAATGAAAAAAAAATGTTTTAAGAAAAAATTAAAAAGAAATATAATTTCCAAGCTGTGAACAAACATGATAGAAGACAAGTTACTATTACGCAAGGAAACGCATAAAAGCTCACTTCTTCGTTGATAATTATCGAGCTCCATATCGCGGTGCTCATCATCATCATCATCCTCTTGAGCATCACTATCAAACATTCATCATTCA
Organism: Lepidocyrtus violaceus; assembly: GCA_034696905.1. Lineage (NCBI taxonomy): Eukaryota > Metazoa > Arthropoda > Collembola > Entomobryomorpha > Entomobryidae > Lepidocyrtus > Lepidocyrtus violaceus. Next base: position 9,054 of record JAQGAI010003436.1, read on the forward strand.
GAAACCTTATTACCGTAAAGTATGCAATGAGTGTATAAATAGGATATTAAATTCAGGAAATAAATTAGCTTTGTTGACGGGAGCATTTAATGCGTATTTATAAGGTACAAATCAGCTTCATCTACTTTTCCCCCTTTTGTCCATCCGTATCATTGTATTGCACATGGCTACGTATATAATAATGGAATGACTCGATAATTAAGGCAAAAACTCGTTCACACTCGTACACCGATATTAACCGTAGTAGGTAGGATGATGGCAAGAAAAGTAATCATCATATTTATCATAGATCAACAGAGAACAGCAACCAGTAACACTTTGGTTTGAGCAATAAAAAGAAGAAAAAAGTAAACCTTCCCTTACTATTTCTATAATACCCAGTCCTTTTGATATGAAAGAAGCGGGGAGAGAGAAGTTCTTACACGTATTTATGTAAAAACCCGTTCTCTTTCCTTTTTCACATAAAAAAATCAAAATCTCACATCTTGAATTATTCATCATCTGATTGATTACATTCAAGTAGGTAACCAAGCACGTCATAACATTATAACCACATTTATATGCAGTTTCAGCTACTTTACTTCCACCCAGGCATGGCCTGGCATGGCTTGATAGATGTAGGTAGGAAGGTTATATAATATGAGCTTGTTAAGTCTTAATCGGACAAAAGTTCCTGCTAATAAGCAAGCAAGGGGAAAGATATAATGGCTTCAGAAATGGCAAATTCAAATACCATTAATCTGCCAACAATTTTATACCATGAATGAGGATATCATCAAGCTCACCATCATCAACATCACCATGAAGGAACATATCAGACCCTCTTTATATAACAATAAAAGCTTGAAGAAAAAAACTGATTAAAGTGATATTTATTTCTAATGTTTCCCGTATCCTCATCCCCATCATCATCAGCCTCCGCATAGTTTGTGAAGTGTTTTGTGGCTGGTTAGTTAATAGCTCGTATTATTATTATCATCACTCACTCAGTCACTTTTTGAAAAGTGAAGCTGTTTAGATTTGAATTTCTGATCTGATGGATTTGCAGCCGTTAAGGTTGACTTTTACGCTAAACCCATGCTATAAAGTATCCTGGTGATCCCCTTCTTGATGATGGCTTTGATTAGGCATTACAACAAGAAAAAAGGAGACAAGGGAAAGAGAGGACTCGGGCTCACAATCAGTCTGGCATGAATGCCAGTTACTTCCCTTCTACTATTACTACTCCACACCAAGAGACGGAGAAGAAGCTTTTTGTGAAAACAAGTTTCAATTTAGCGAAAAACTGAACCAGTTTGTATAACATTAGCATTAAAAATTTTCTCCTGATGTTTTATCGAAAAGAGAGAGAAAAAAACAAATAAAATCCATTGGGAAATTGTTCAGAGTGTAATAGATAGGTTTGGCTACAGTAATTTCCGACCATTAACATTAACATAATTTCAATCGCCATGCATCTTCCTTCCCCCTCTCAATCCTTATGAGAGTAACCCGCTCGCTTGTCTGAAACATTTGTAAAGTTTAAGTGAAACATACGCACCTATCTATATTCGAAAGGATTCCTTATATAACTTTGATGGATAGTGTTTAAGTAATAGCAAATGACTTTTCCATTGCTACTGACATAATAAAACTCATCATTTTTATATAGAAAATAGAAAAAATCGACGGTAATAGTGCAATGATGATATGATATAAGGATG
>JAQGAI010003437.1:0-10754 GCA_034696905.1 Lepidocyrtus violaceus
GGACTATTTTGCAAGAATATATTGGCAGAAAATACGCAAGAAAGTTATAAATAGGCTGAGTTTTGGACTTAAAAAAATTCAATTGGGACACTTTGGTTTGGGACACTTAGGGTGGATACCTTTTAAAACCTAAAATTTTAGCCACCTTTTTAATCGGCTCGGCACCGGTATGGATTTATGGAGACATGGTATACTTATTTTGCGCAGTGCATTACAATCATAGTTTCTCGTGTCGCCTTCAAAAGATCTGTTCTGGTGACATTGCTCTGCTTCCAAACATTTTGAGTTATATTATAATATTACTTACTTGCAAATAAAAGTTGCAACTTTTTCTTTCAGTTCTCTTTCTCTATCCTACCGGTAACTTTAAATGCCAAAGAGTGGAAAGAGGATTCCCCACAAACGGCTCAAGTAAGATTTGTCAAAATAACAAATTCAAAAACACAAATTTATGCTAAGTAGAAAAGATGGGACTTAATTCAGCGACAAGGAAGAAAAAGAGTAGTGTGTCAACAGGTGCAAAATAGAACAATTGAAAGGTTTCCATTTCCCAATAGCTTACTTAGTTTAGTGGTATAACGTATTTGCATGACTCCGTCCCTATAAAGGATTGTTTTCTTTTAAAAACTTTTATCACCAAGAATAGGCTTAACTTGGCTTTAAGTTCCTTTATGCCAGATGAGTGGGAACGGAGTAGGTGAAAGTACTGGAAACTGGAAAGGAAGGGCTTTCAAAAGTTATTGTTTGCATCAGAACATTATAATGATGTAGTTTATTATGATCTGTCTTTCTCGCTTTGCCTCCCTGCCTGTTTAGGTTGGAAGGCCTTCCCTGGCCATTAATTTGGAGCAAGACGGAAACGGGAGAGAACTATTTTTTTCTCGTCCACATTTATGTATTTGTGAAGGAATAATGATAATGATGGTGCAGAGTTTATTTATATTTATTGCTCATTGTATAAAAACGTGAGGGGTTTTGTTTATCTTTGTCCTCTCCTCTCCCACATCGCTTGGTCACTCTCTGGAGTGAAATGGTGATGGGAATGACAATCCAGATTGTTCTGGGGCATCTTGAGCTCGGCTGACTGAGCTCGAGAGGGAGCATCCACCAGAGTGGAGTTGGGAAGAGTTTTATTTTTACTGTTATGATTATGATAAGAAGTCGTCGTATTATATCGTTACTAACTAACTATTTGTATTGTTATTCCGAGCATATAACTCCATTTACTTGAGAGAAAGTAGGTATTAATACGATAGAAGGAGATAAGTGGATAGATAAGTAGATTCGTATAGAATTCTTACGTTTATGTTTGTTTGTATGTGCGCTCTCTGGAGACTGTCAAATTACTTTAGTCATCATCATGAATTTCAAAAAAAAAGAAAACTGAGAGCGGAGTGAGAACTTGGGGAGGGAGCACAAGGGAAACATTGTTTCCGCTCAAAAGAGTGATTTTGTATAAGAAATATCAACTTCCCTTCACCACATCATCACTACCACGACGAAATTTTCAAAGTGAGTCTTTGCACAATCAGCGACCATGCTTTTCGCTGGCATGGCGTACAAGTGAAAGGAGGGAAACAGAGACCATGTTCATTATGGTTTGCTTGGCTTTGGCCTCCCGTGCACTGTTTCTCATCCAACTTCAAAGTTTGTTGATGAGGATGTGAAACTCAACAGAATCTGGGAAAACGGGAGCAAAAAGCGGGAGGCCGACTGGGGCTGGATTACCAAGAGCGCCCAATAAAGTGTTTTTGTCTGTTGTGTATACTTACAACACAACAACTAACAAAGTACAAAAGAGTGGGGATGCCGAATAAGGACATCAATGCAAAATTGGTGTCCTCCTTGTTATCCCGACCACTTACTTAGTTTACTGGCTACTGCTAACAGACGACACCGCAATCTGACCGGAGAGAAGGAAAAGCAAAAGTGTGCCTTTTTGTGCTGTGTCCCCTTCATTCCCTGGCTGCGAGGTATATACTTTAATCTGGCCAAAGATGCTAGTTTAAGATTCCTTTCCGTCGTCCGCTAAAAACCGTTGGTCACAGAGATGTTTCTTATTACATCCATCAGACAGATTGTATCTCTCTGACTCCGACTCAAAATATCAAGGGCCACGAAAAGGCCCACTTATATGGACGTGCATATGAACATGTGCCTATATACTATAGGGGAAGGCGACCAGAACCACCATTCCTTCCACTAGAATTTTTACTTTTACTGACCCTTTTTTAACTTAATTCCAGAACGTCAGTAATCTATTTACTTTGGTACTTTATAGAGCAAGGGAGGAAAATGCTGGAAGACGATGACCATGTTCCAGCCATTTCTACGCTGTGATATAATACTATTAGGGATCCCTCTGTAAACAGAACTGCAAGTAGAGAAGGATCATCCTTCCCCGTCTTTCCAGCCGACAAAGATGTAGCAAATTGTCTAAGTAATACAATAATATAAATCCCAGTACCCTTTGAAAAAAAATCACAAACGGAAACGTCTCATCGAATAAAAATTCAGCTTACTTTCTCTTGTGTCCGTGCACTTTCCGAGCAGTTTGAGTAAATTCAGTTTTTATGTCCCTTGTTACTTCCGTGAGAAATGCGCATACACACACACAAACACACACACAGCTAGCACAGCGGAGAGACAAGACAAGTTTGGATAATGGAATTCAAAGTACGTTTATATAAGTAATAAACAGGAGGAACTTGAGAAAGGAGCGGAGTTCTGTCCACTTGTTCTAACTGTATATTGTTTGTTTTCACACTTGGGGCTAGGTGAGTTGGCTACGTCATAACTTTTCTGCTTTCTTCTCAACTCACTCTCACTCCGCGATCAAAACATGGGCCTATTTTGAGAAAAGGAGAACAAGCTGTTTCAAGTGGCTAAAGAAACAAGGAGTGCGGCTCCTGGAATTAAACAAGATGACAAGAAAAAAGTGAAATGATGAACCACTACACATTACTAACTGGCTCACACCATTTTTTTTTATATCCGAAGTGGAATCTCCGTTCCCTGGCGTTGTTGAAAGGGGAATTGGAAGAAAAGAGAGTTCCACTGTTATTATTAGGGGAGAAGATGATTATTATGATAAGGATGATCAGTCTGCTGCTACGACGGGAATCCTGGGCCTCCTATATATGTGTATAAAGTTGATAGCTTTTATTTGAGTTTTGCAAAGAGACAAAATAAATAGAATACTCGAATGAGGAGGAACGGTTTGTTCTGTCGGACGAGCGTGTTGAGTAAAATTGTGGACAGATACAGAACAGATCAGACTGATGTACCGGAGTAATCTGTGATTCGAACCGTTTCTCTCACAGCTTAGCTCAAACCTGCCTCAGCTCAGCTCAGAGCAAAAGTGGGAAGGAAGTTGCCGAGGAAAATCTCAAACGCTTAAGTACTTCCAAGTTGGAACAGAATGGCTCTCTCTCTCTCTCTCTCTCTCTCCTCGCTATATCTTTTTCGTACGCTGCTCCTCCAGCTCTTCTTGTGTACTAAAAGGAGAGTCCGGAAAAAGCACGACATTCGCTCACTCAAACACACAGGCAAAAGCGGAGCAGTTTGGATGGAGCACATGGTTCTCCAACAGGCGCCTGCGACTGACTATATACGCTCTTTCCTAATATATACGAAATATTTGCGGAGAGTGGAAAGAGAGAGAGAGAGAGAGATAGGGAGAGAGCGGAAAAGAGGAGTCCCATCATCATTTCCAACCGAGCCCATGCGGCCCCATCCGACAAAATTCTACCAGCCAAGTTTCCCTTTCTCCAACTTATTTCGTTTCTCGTTCCTTTCTCCCTCTTTCACTCTCCGTGCTTTCTTCATCGTCTCTTCATCTGTTTTTCTTCTCCATTTTTTTTGCTGTGTGCAGGAGGACTTACTTCAACTATTTAAAGGAACAAAAAAAATCATAATAATTCGGGAACACTTAAGGCCTCGCAATTTTTCTTCGTGTATGAATTTGGCTAACAGTGTAAGAAGTTAGACGTAGTAAAAATAGTCATAGTAATGGCCCTCGTAGTGGATCCAGTGCGTTAGCACTAGATATTGAATAGCACACACAGGCGCAGCTCAACAGTTTATTTCGGCGGACACAATGGCAAATTCCTCTTTTTCCTCTCGTTCTCGTTCTCGCTCATTCCCCGTTATTTCTTCTCCACGGGAAGATTTTATGTTGGTAGGTGAGCTTTCTGCTCCTGCTAACTTTTTAAAAAACGTTCTTGTCTCCATCCTCCCTTCCACCATGCTCCCAGTTCTAGCAGAAAAAAAGCACTTTCTCTCCAATTCACTTATTCTAGGCTCCCTTTTTTCGGTTTGCATAAAGCAACTTGAACAGATGAAATGAGAAGAAGAAGAGGGAAAAAGTTTAGTAAAAAAAGGGCCAGAGATACGGAGTATAAGATAGAAAAGGAAAAAGAAAATAGACATTTATACCGAGAAGAAGAAAAAAAGACAGAGAAAAGAAAGTGAAAGTTGTAAAACCAAAAGTAGTAGTCATAGTCCAAGTAGCCTGCTTAGCTGGAGTGAAGTGGCGAAAGAGATAGAGCACACTATTGTACATGCATACATCCACTGTGCTACTTTCCCCCGTATTACCTACACCATATCCCATGTACATATCTTCCATATCATCTAACTTTAATTCAGTGCTGGCTTCCAAAATACCAAAAGCATTATTAAAAATAGCGGAAAGAGGAAGGAAAAACTGGAGGAGAATGCCAGACTATGAAACTGTCACTATCGGGGAGGAATTAAATGTAGCAAAAAATTCAGCTGGAAGTAAACTCTTACTTTCAATCTTCTTCAAGGATTTTGACGCTGATGCAAACTCAAAAGATTAAATATGCTTTTGTTGTGTGTGATTTCATTGTTACTTTTTCCTTAAGAAGTTGTACGGCTCGAGAACAAGAGCGGAGAGACGGTAAACAACAGAGGGAAGGGGATTGAAAAGAAGAAGGGTTTATGCCTTTGACGTAAGACAAAACCCAGCGTGCAGCCCGTATGAAAATGCTGTGCATGTCCTCCATGGAGGAATATCTTAATAAGCATTACTTTCTCCGTGATAATAAGGAAGATTGTGATCAATGTATCTCCTCCATTCCCCCAGCCCTGTTTCATGCATACTAACTAAAACTAATAACAATGAAGTGTAATTAGTACTTATAATGCACGGATGACAAGGAACGTTCCGGATATATCTATTGAATGTATACAAACATAGCTATTTTAAGATATGGAACAAAATGTAGCATTTCAATTGCATAGTAGCCCAGCTCCCTATTATAATAGGACATTAATTGGATTCATACACGCAACGTCCCTGTTTTCCTCCTAGTTTCCCGACGACGACAGAGTGGAACATCTACTTTTCTTTCTACAATTATACCGACAATGATACCTCTGGTGTTTTTGACGATTCAGTGAATCAGAAACGGCAAACGTTGTTATTGGTGGTGGTGGTGGTGATGAGTTGAACCTGGGAAGCCACCTTGATCGTTTGTTTTCGTCTTCATATACATGGATGTCACGATAAACTTCTCATTTGTCATCTGTCACATAGATCAGCCCTCGGAGCATATAGTTTGGCTTGCTTGGATAGATGTGCCTTTCCCTCAGCCCAAAAACTTTGCAGTTACGTGCGTATAGTCTAGTCATCTCTCATAAATTGTTATGCATATACAAGTTGAAAGGTATGATGATGAGATGACTGCGGAATAAATAGTGAGCTCAAGGTGAATTAGTGAACGCAAAATGATGAAAAGCGCACAGCTGGCGAGTGTGAGCCACACAGAGAGATACAAGATAATTGGGATCTAAGGGATAACTGTGCCAAAGGGCGGCATTCCAGTTTTTTTCCCTAGCCTCAATAAACATACTTAACTACATATAATTATTATACAGAAGAAGGGGAAGGTCGTGTGTCAGGACTTGAGGAGTTTCTAACTCATTAAAATCAAGTGAACAAAGACGAAAGGAAACGATGTTGAAAGCCACCTGGGGCGTGTTGAGGGAGAAAAAAAATGATGGGGAAAGTTTACCTCTCTTTTTTTTCGACTCATTTTTTTTTCTTCTTCGATCAGGTAACCTTCATAGACTTCTTTATTACTGTCAATCTCAGAGTTTTTTTCTGGATATACTGGGGGGAAAAACAACAACAATCGATGAGAATTTTTCTTTCTTGTGGAATTTTAAACAACCGATAGCAGCACGTCATATACCAAACAAAAAATGTAGGGAAATGTGGGGGGAAAGGAAAATTATTCAGGGGAAAGTAAACAGAATAACAAAATGGTATACTGTGGGATGGGGAAATAAATTGAGGTAAAGGGGAGTCTTCAATCTTGTTTCTGGTTGGTAATGAAGTAGGATCTCCGTGTGGGGTGGTGGTGGCGTGCCTGTAGTTTTCATATTATGTAAAAGGGAAACGGGAAAACGTAAGTCAGTTGGCTGCCACGAGTAATAAAAATCAACGAGACCATAGTAGCATGTCATGAAGTAGTCGTTGAAACAGAAGTGGCTTTCTTGACAATCTTTGGTATCATTTTGATGACGGTGGATGGTGGCGAGAGATGGCTGCAGGTTTGGTTTTTTTTTCTTCTCCCCTGTTTCCCCCCACATGGAATGGATGGGTGGACTGGTCTGGTCCTTTCATTCGTCCATCCATCATTCAAGTGAGGAGAGCAAGCGAAAAAAGCTCTTTTTCATAGAAGTGGAAGATGGATGCTTGAACCATCCTCAATATTATCCTGAAAGGAGTGGTAGCATCATGCCTGCAAAGGTTTTGACATGAATTTGTCTCAACTCACGTAGCAGGCTACACGTATTGGAAGTGACACCACTTGACATCTTGAAAATTGAAAGTGTCACTAGAATATCACACCTCTGAATCCATTCCCGTTCCTCCACTACTACACTACTCATTCATGTTATCATCGTATGGTCGTATGAATACGGTGGTGGGAGAAGTTCATGTGGTTATGGCGGTGAAATATTATGTGGCCCCACTACACACACACATGCTTAATGTGCAGTGCAGTTATAATAACTGGCAGGGAAAGACAAGACTTTTTGCCTTTCATATTTCCCCAGATTACTTTTTACTTCCCGAGTAAACAAAAGAACACTCAGTCATCCACTATCAGCCTTTGGTGGCAGGAGCGGAATGGATGGGGAGCATAGGTCAGATCAGCACTGATGCAGACTTAAATCGATGTCGAGTTGTTGAAAACGAAATAATATGCTTGTTGTTGTAACATGAAGCTGTGTGGGTTTCCGCTGATATCTACTGGTTGGCAGTAGTATGTAGTAGTGGCCAGCCAGCACATTTCCAGTTGGACTCGACTCGACACTGACAAGAACCTTGCCACACACATTCGTATGAAAATGCATAACACATTTCCATATTAAGGTTGACTAACGATGATAAGGACAAAGCCAGTAGCGGTAGTCACCCATCCGACACGAGATTGTTTTTAGAAGTCACTAAATCAATTGCGACTAGCCTATTACCGATATAGGAGAAGAGGATATTATGAACCCGAATGTTGATTAATTTGAAAAGAAATGGATTGCGTAATGCTAAAAGACACTGTTTCATACTGTAAAAAAAATAGGCACACTCTATTTTTATGATTAGTTTTGATGGGATGACGTTAGTTTGCAAGCACTTGTCAATTTGGAGAAACAAAAGGGGCTCAAGGATGGCTTTACTACATGGGATTCAGCAAGGGGTATAAGTAGGTATAAGGGATCCTCAAGCAAAGCGTCAGCCTAGAAAAGCTACTACTACTACTCACTTGGCGTCTATCAAAGACCCTCATCGTCATCATCATCACACTGTTCAAAAGGAGGAGCATTTCACGTAAAGGATTTCAGGAAAAGGCTAAAAACATTGGGGGCTACAAAAGGTGTTTCAAGAGTGCTTCACATTTGGAAATCGATTTACAACTGACAAATATTTGATTGAATGCCTACCCAAATTACTAACAATAACAATGGAAGTGGAGTGATGGTAATACTTGGGAAACTGCTTATCTTGTAACTTGAAACTGGGTTCAGCAGCATGCTTTACGAAAAAACTAAAAGAAGAGAAACAGCATAAAAGTAGAGCAAGTGGAGGCAACGCAACGCATCTCCGTCTTCTTCGGGTACGTTCCTTCTGTACGACTGAACAGAAGCATACTGTGTGAAACTGTTTGTAATTTAATGTGATCTGATTAAAAGTTGTTCCCTTTAAATCAACACTTTTCCATTTCATGCCGTGCTCTTTTTCATATTTCAGTTAATTGCTTTCTAAATTGTAGAATTATAGTCTAGTTAATCGTATGAAATAAAATTTAATTTACTTTTAATTTAAGCAAGACCTTTAAGATGACATGGCACATGCAAAAGTCAATGTGTGTTATGAAACTTTTGGGATGACGCCTTTTAGCCGCATAGTCTCTGTCACAAACAGTCGGAAGTTAGGAGCCTAAAGTCACTCAATCACGTTAAGATGATGACAATTTATCCTTTTACTTTCTCCTAATTTTCTCATGGATAAATACACTACCAGGGGAAGTGACGGAGGAAGTCTGCTGAACTGAGGAAAACGCAAGGAAGCGAACGATATTGTTGGCTGTCGAATGATGGGGCAGAAATAGAGAAAGGAGCAACAAATGCAGCGAGCAAGAGAATATTTTTCAGGGGATGTGCCAGGGACTAATTTGAAATTACTGTACAGCATATCGACCTTGAGGCATTCCGAAAGGAAGAAGGGTTTAAAAACTTACCTTAATCTACTTTGTTGAAAGTTTAGCTGTCTAGATGAAAAAGAAAGGAGATTAGTTACTAATCAAGAAATAGTGCAGTGAAGTGTCTCTACGGAATTTACCTAGTGGAGTAGTGCCATTGTCCCAGAAGAATGTACAGTAGAGAGAGAGAGAGGGAGAGTTGAGTCGACCAGCAAGCTATCATTCATTCCAGCCAGCCCTGCTTTCTCCCAGCCATCTACTCACTCCAAGGCTTTTTTCCCCTTTTTCCATGAGCCACATTATACGGAGAACATGACTTTTGGTTGCTCCAACTTGCAAAAGTTCCTCCTAGCTAACGAAAACAAGTTTAGGAATTAAATTACGGAGGTGGCTGCGATTTGTCTACATAAAAACTTATAAAAATAAGTGTCGTTTCTATAGAATACACTACCTATGCAGGTAGTGGTGGTGGAGGACGAGCTATGGAGACGAGATAGATGTACACACTGGGCTCATTAATGAACAAAAACAAATCTGGAGGCAGTTGCCGTACTTTCGTTGTCGGGAAAGACAGGTAGCGGCTCGTCTTCTTGAGCCTAAATTACAAGAGACGATAACAACATGCAGCCATCAAACAAAAAAATTTTACTCTCTCGTCGAACAAAATCCGCTTAATATTATCCTGCTACCCACTCAAAAAAGTGAGGGCGTCGTTGGGCTGCCTTCCATGCAAGTTGGAAGGAGAGGAGAGGGGGCGAGAGTCATTAAATGGCATATCCAATTTACGACTATGTTTAACTGATCTCACTCTCCGGGCTTGGCTAGAGAAAGCATAAAACATTTTACTGTCGAAACTTTACAGGGACAATAGGAAGCGGATTCAAATGGTATAATTCAATGATAAATTTATTTAGCGGATTGTAAACAAATTATTCCAGATTTTTCTACCGTTGCAGGACAAGATGGAAATTTGCGCCAGCATGTAAATTAACTCCCGGGGGATATTATAGTAGCAAATGCTACACCCAATGTACGCAGCCATATGCACTGATAGGGGAAGAGATAATTGGAGCAGAGAACAAGCAATTTATTAGTGGAATAAGAAGTCCTTGTTCCCGTGTACTCTTTATCCAGACATTCCCAATGATACAATTACAATATGACTTTTCCAAATACCCTCGGGCCCGGGCTCCCCTTTTTGTACAGACCGGGTTGAGACAATGAAATCTAATTGACAATGATACATGTATCCTATTCTAATTAGATGAAACTACAATAAATTAGTTTAACGAGTATCCTCAAGGTATGTCTGCCCAGTTTCCGCTAATTTATGGGAATGTCGGTCCCTCCTCGAGAGGATGGTCATTTCAGTTTTGTAGGACGTGGAGCTAAAGAAACGTTATGTTGGTCAGATGAAACGTGAAAAACTCGATTAAAACAACGACACAATATATTTATCAAACGGTCGAGAATCGCATTAGCATAACAAAATACAAATCTTCATTGAAGAAATTCATACTGGTGCATACATACAGAATGGAAGTGTGCAGCATATATTTAAATAATGAAATTTTTATTGTGTTAGCATTTAATTTTCTTCAGGCAGGTGCGAAGCGGCTGTCTCTGATCAACTCGATTTCCTTCCAGAATTTGAACCCTTCACGAGTGATCGAATACTGTCCATGTAAAAGGCACCACAGACTGAATTTGTAAAATAAAAAAAACGTACAACGATTATTGTTAGGTGTATATAGGAATCCTGAGATAGGAATGGAATGATCTTCGAACTTTGAATAGCTAGTGCATAAATATAAGCATTGTCTAACCGGCATGAAGTGATGAAACCAGAAAACTCGGTTGGTGTCATTTTCTTCACAAATCCTGGCTGGTTGCGGGTTCGAAAGAACTTCTCAAACTCGTCTTGAAGCTACGTATAGTAAACGAATTTTAACCCGACAATTTTTTAGTAGGATTTAACATAGTTATTATTATATTACTTGAAATTCGCGGATAACTTGA
>JAQGAI010003438.1:0-10753 GCA_034696905.1 Lepidocyrtus violaceus
AGAACCATTACATTTTTAGAGTAATTTAATAGTGATAAAGGAGGGATTTATCTAGCAAAATAAAATTAAAGAACTGATCATGATGATGAGATCCATCCCCGGTCCTATAAAGCCACACCGGCATAACACACATTAACGAGTATATTCTATTCATTAAAAAAAATTCTCTTTCTGCACCGCTTTAACTGAATTAAAATTCAATGAGTGTCATCATTAAAATTAGACACATAATTCTTCACTCACGATCAAGACACCCTTTTTCATAAAATGAGAAAACCTGCAAGTGCAAATGTAATGACTTGAAACGGATATACTTTGTACATTGAAACGGTATAGCAAAACGGTATGTAAATTTTTGTCAATTATCAAGCAAATTTAGAATTCATCCAGATGGTTGAACATTCGCTGTGGGTACAATAAATTAGTAATGTTTGCTAAAGGAAAAATGTGGAATCCGGATTTTTTCATAAAAAAACAACAAAATTTTCTGTAGTACTCCCAAAATTACAGTATGTTTCAGCTTCCATGTAGGTACGATACGTACACACATTGAACGATTGAAACTATCCCAAACAGAAAAAAACATCTGACAATGGAACAGGAATATGAATATGTATCAGCACATCAAATCAAAGCACAAACAGAATCAAGAAATACACCACCTATTTTTTTATAATGGGATGATGATAACTGGGTTAGATAATGGTGAAGGACTCCACACAGAACAGAACAGAGCACATGCATAGCCACAAACAAAAGGTATGCATTAAGCATCTAGCCCTCCATCAACTCATCCGCCTAACATCATGTCGTATCTGTAGGTCTGTAGTATGCCATGTATGTTGCGATGTGTTGTTCAAAGAAAGTAAGAAGAATTATCAGGGCGGTTTTTCGTTCTCATCAGAGGAAAGTCGTGCAACGCCCAAACAAAAACTGTGACATACTGTCGGTGACACCCCTTAATCTACTTGGCTTCTTTGAAGATCCTTCAGTTCCTTAATCTTTGGGCGAGCTGTTGTAGGAATCCTGGCAAATCAAATCAAGCAGCAAAAGTCGAGAATCATACCAAACCAAACACATCCAATCCATCTATCCATCCACCTAGACAAGACTATTTTAATTGTTGCCTTTGTCAGTAACGCAATGTTGGATTTATCTTAACTAAAGTGCGTGCAAACTTAAGCGCATCAGCTCCACCAACATAACAATCCTCAAAGGATAAAATAATTGTATAGTTGATTGTTATTGCTGTCCTGCGTTTGATTTGACTTCATTAGAAATCATTTAAAAAGCTCTTTATTATTGTGTGCAATGGACATAGTCACATTCACAATTGACTCCGCTACAATTCATGTTTTTGCAGCATGTAAAATCAGCCATTACAAAAAACCCATCCCACATCAGACCAGATCACATATTTTTTTTTCAACAATGAAATGACCGTAGGCCCTTTACTACGACTAGGAGGACATCATAAAAGCAGAACAGAACACAGCTATTTTACACAATCCGTTAACATGTCCGTCAAGTCAATAGTCAAAAGCTCTTGCAAAAAAACAAGCCATGTCATGAGGAACGTAAATCAAAAAATGATTCTTTTTTTTCACAAAGATGATATGATGATGTTTAAATGAGGCCATGTTATAAATACTTTTACGCTTAGATAAATAGCTTTGTTGTAGAGATGGAGTTGAGCTAGTTGGTTGGTACTTTATGAAAATGATTTGTTAATAATCCTCCTCTCCTCATACTCAACTGCTCATTACGCGCTTCACAAGAATGGCGAAAGCTGACATCAAAAAGAGTTTTTTTTTTACTATTCAAAATACAACAATTACTTATGAAACTAATGAATTGCCATTCACATTCGTAGAAAAAGCGGATGATATTATTACTTATCTCCTGATTATCTCTCGACGGTAATGACGACTCTGCTCATTCAGAATCAGAACAGATCGTTACACGAATGTTGCTATTATTTGTTCAAAATGCATAACAAGCAGATCATAAAGCGAAATGTAGCATATTCATCAAAAAAAATAATTGAGTGAGCACAAAAGATTATTCAGCAAAGGAGACAAGAGCGGATCACAAAGTGACAGAGATTAACAACGCAGCAGCTAGCTCTTATATAGCTCATATTATTCGACTTTATGAAATGATTTCGATAATTTCCTTTCAACTTCAAATGCAAATATGATTACTTTTGTTCTATCAAACTAAGCATATTCAACAGTTCTGATTTTGATCAGATCAGAATGGATAATTGCGCCTTATTAAATGGAACGAAGGAGCAAACGAAGTATGTGCCATTGATTAGTCAGTATTGCGTAATATGAAGGGAAGTAGATACAAAGACAAAAATGCTTTTACAAATGCTTACAACCGAATCTTCAAAAGAAGCATCATTATCATCAATACAGGACAGCCCTGAGCATAAAAATGTGATTCGGCTTCCCCACTTTTTTTTCTTCAAGAAGTAATAAGGCTCCAGTGTCTGTCTCTCTCCACCTCTGTTCATCATCCTCATTCCACCCCTAGCATTTGCCGACGTTGACATTTAAGTGCTTTTTACACATATCCAGTGGAACAAAAAAAATAGAACGATAAGAAAGTAAAAATGATAATCGACATGATATCCACAGTAAAACACGGACATTGGTAATAACAACCATACTCAAAAAAATAAGGGTAGAGATGGGTATAGTGCCACTGCCACTTCCCATTTTGTAATTTGTACTATGGTCGATGATGTCGATGAGCACCGATCACTGCTCACCATTGCCAATAAAAAGTGACGTCGGTCACCCTTTAAGATTTTTATTTTTGAGATGGGAGCCAATGATCCGGGCCAAGCCCAGAATGGTTTTTCGCTCCCTAATTCCGCATCAATCAGTTATATATATTTGTGTTTCCTCATCCGTTCCATACAGGATGCTTAGCTTGTCGAATAATTTTCAGTTAATTTTTTTTAAAGTTACTCTCGACTTGGTTCAGGTACTCCAGTAGTTAACTGATAATCCTTTCAACGGAATTGTATGTATGATGCAGTTGAACCTATTACTCAGTTAACAGATTTGCGTTTTGCGAAAATAAATATTTGGTAGATTTAACTTAATCTTAAAGATCGATTTTTTCGATAGATTTTTTTAATTAAATATTTTGCATGTTATATTATTTTTTTATTCAAATTATTTTGCATTCCGACTACTAATTTCGTTGCTCATTTAATCTCATTCTATCTTATTCAATCTCGCTTATGATTTTGGTTTGGACTTGTTCATTAAATCGAACAACATGAAATGAAATCTACCGCAGCTTGGTTTTTGCATACAAATTATCCTTTCAACTCCTGAATCTCTCTACGCGTGGGTGGGGACAATGTGAAGGGAATAATTATTTACCATGTAATTACTTACTACTATAATATATCTCTGCTTGCTTAGTTAGTTAGAATTGTTCAGTTTTGATTGAGCAATGGACATTACTTTGTAAAAAGCTACATGGAATAATAATAATAACAATAATGCTACAACCACGGCCATCGCAACTTTCATAACCAATTTAGCAAAAACATGGACATGGAGTTAAAGGAACAAGAACAACAGACCATTGTTGAAAGCGATACCCATTCCTATTGTTTCTTGTATAAAAAATCAAACCGGCAGAGGCAACAACTAAGCTGGTGAACCAACTCATATAGAAAAAATTTCAGTAAAAAATCTATCCAGAAAGTATTAAAACCATTCGGGTCTTATGTCAATGTAATATGGCCATGCTCGTAGTGATAGTGAGTGTGGGAAAATAAAAAGTTGTATCCAGCTCCAGCAGCCAACTAACTATGTACTATGCATGCCCCATGTTGTGTTGTGAATGTGAACGTTTTCTTTCTTTTGGAAGCCAAAAAAGAACATGCAGAAGTTTGTGCAGAAGAAACCTGTTCTATTCCGTTCTGGAATGGAAAGGTTTTAAGCAGTTTTCCTACCGGATCTGAATGCGTAGGCGGGAGAAGAAGAAGAAGAACGAACATAAACGTCAGCATAAACAATGGTATGGTCAAAGGCACAAACTTGATATTTCGAAAATTCAAGATAATGAAAGTAGCGACAAAATGATCTACTTATAAATGAAAATTGTTCGGAGTAATTTAAAAAGCTTAAAGAGTACAAATGGAACTAAAAATACTATCTTTATTTATCAAGCTATTTTACAAATTACTTGTTACAACCAACTTTATTTTGCATATTTAGCGTTAATTTTCATTAATAAGTTAATCATATTCACCAACAGATATTGGGATCTAATACCTACTTCGATGATAGATTTATTTTTCAGGAAATAAATTGCGGAAAACGCTTTCCTAACCCATCAATTTCAACAGTGGAAAAACCGTTGTTACCTACTTTAGTGTGCGCCTCCCATTTATCAATTTGTTTTTTGGTGGATGAGCTCATATCATATCTCGAGATAGCTATTGCTATATTACTAATGCACACAGCACAGCCTCATCCATCAATTTCTCTTCATTCCATTTTCTTTTCTTTCTTTCCAAAAAGTTCGAAATGGCTCTTATTTACTGCCTACTTAGCATAAGGCATATATCATTTCGAGGGGGAAAACAATTTCTGCGAAGTGAAATATTATTTTCATGCAAATCCTCATAACATGACATGGCTTTAGAGAGAGTACAGAAGAGAACTGTGTCAGGCTTCAGCATGATAGTAATAAAGCTATATTAGATATTGGGTAATATTTTCTCTTCTCTCTTGATATTATTTTCAGAAGAAATATTGCCTATTTTTTTTCTTCTTCGTTGGGCTATATTAAAGGACATCTGTACAAGCTAAAAAAAGTAATGCATACCCGTCACCATTTATTCTTCTTAACTTCTTAATTGCATCCCCAGTGATAAATCTGCTTATTAGTCATTACAGCCATTAGTTTAGTTTGGCACAAAAAAAGAAAAGAACAACCAATTATGGGAGCACTTAAAGCAATTGCAATAAATAAATTTAAATGACTTTGCCCATTAGAAAGCACCCTTAACTTAACATTATTTTAGATCGTTAAAAAACTTTGGCCATTCGTGTTTGGGTCTAATTAAAAAAAAAATATCTTTAGGGAAAAAAAATACAAAAGCTAATCATCCATATCCATCCATCATGTAATCTTAATCATAATGATCAAAATATTTTTGAACATAAAAAGGGAGACAATATTTTCGTCCAGATCGTAATAAAATTCGTTACGATTAGCCATTAACCTTAATAAATTACAAAATGTAACGTTAGTTTTATGACCCCATCGCTTTCTTCGTCAGCATTGTTGTCAAATCAAGAAAATATGCTGTTTACTGAATATTTTTATAAAAAACATGTTTGAAAAAGGGAATCATTTAGCACTCGGAATATTCCAGGCTTCTTTTTTTCTGGAATGGAATGTAATGGGAATGCACCTTTGTACTTCTAATGCAGGTCCATATTTTATCTGAAAAAAAAACGCGGATAAATGAAAAGTAACGAGATGCTGATGGCTTTGGCAAACAATGCATTACCATTACCCATTAACACAAACTTCTTCCAATGGATTATGCTATTATGCTTGGTCTAATCTCTCACAATTGAATTGTGTTTGTACAGAATGTCCTTTTTAACAAACAGCCAGCCAGGCAAATCAAGAGGTCCTCTTCTACGCTTCTCCCATGCAGTAATCAATTCAGTGGAATGGACTGCGAGAGAGCGAGAAAATGCAACAGCTTCTCACCCAGTCCAGCTCAAGCCAAGTCACACATAGCCATAATCATACTTCTTCTCTTATGTAACTTTTTGAGATTCAACAAGTCTTTTCTTTCCCACGACTCTCACATGTGAGGGTAGTCTTCTCTTTTCACTCCTTTCACAATCTACGATATTCACGCTATCATCCATTCTCACTTTACCAAACAAGCCGATTCACCGACTGGACATGGACCGACCGATGAAATGCTTCTTTTTTTCTTATTCTTGCCTCTTCGCCTTCTCCACGGAAGAGAAGAATGGAAGGAAGGAGGAAGGATCATTTTTTTTAGCAATTAACTCATTTCACTCTGAAACTGCGTGAAATGAAAAATGAAAGACCGCAGCAATCAAATCCAGAGACCACACCACCACCACCACCCTTTTTTTCTTTTTTCAAAGTAGGTATTGCTTGCACGGGCACAAAAACCAATTCGTTTTCAATCGCTTCAATGCTCATCGTCCTCCTTTGAGAATTTTAAAAAGTCAGCCTCCTTCATCCCTACTTACTTATAATTTTTAAAACCCACCACCACACCATCATCGCTAACAAACTAAAATCCTTTATCTTCATCTCATCATTTTCCTCTTCCTTCCTTCAAGTCTCCTTTGTTCTTTAATTTTAGCATCCCTCCATGCACACATACATACGTTGTGTTCAATCGGTAATTCCAAATCTTTCCGGCTTTTGATTTTTGGGAAGAGATTTAAATTTGGGATGTGTCAGGCTTGATTTTGATTTTTGCTTGCTTAATTTGTTAAATGGATTTTTCTGACCGCGGAGCAATCACCTATTATTGTCAAAGAATTAACCATGTCATGAGTATTGTAAAAGGGCGTCATCGTATTAAGTATTTACCGCTGGTTTGCTCTCAATATAGCTCACTCACTTCGATTTCATCAATTTGATCATCATTATCATTCATAAGCTTCATAATTAACTTCCGTTCTTAACTCCCGACTTTGTCCTCCTTTCCTGACTGCTTATCCTCCCTCGTTAATTGTAATTCCTATTTCTCGAGCAAGTTACACCGAGTTTGATTCCAATCCAATCCTCCAAACAGGAGGTCGAAGGTTATACTGCTTGTAAATTAAACTACTAAATTTTACATGATACCCTACCTACTCTGTTGTTTAAGGGGCTAATGTTTGCTATATAAAAACAGACTCATCCATATCGTGAACGATGGAAAAGATTTATGATCATGTATTTTCCATTGTGTTATTTATTTCAATATAAGCTGTACATTAACAGTTTCCAGAACATATCTTTGGAAGATTATAATAAATCTGAATGGGAATCTGAATCCAAAACCATTCTATCATTTAAATCATTAGTTTGTTATTGAAGTTAGTTGGCTTCTTCTGCTTCCACTTGAGCCTGTATCATTCCATACTCGTAAGTCTCCCTCTTGAACTGAATATCAACCATCGCATCACCCTCAAGCCTTCGTAACGTCAATACCCTCAGTTTGGGGAGCAGCTCCCACAAGGTTGACTCGTACATCCTCCCATTCAAAATGGATTCCCAGATTCTCAGCGTAGGCTCATGCGCCGGACCTTCCGCCGCCCCCAACAGCCTGTCATCCAGGAAAATGTACTCCAGATTGGGGAAGCACAACAGGAAGTCCGAGTTGGTGTGAAGACAGACCCCCTCAACACTGAGGAACTTGAGGGATGGCATGACGTCCGTTTCCAGAGAGAAGCAACGGCCCGTTGCAATAGGGTTTGCTAAAGCGCCCATCAATAGGTTTCGTAGGAGGGGGAACCGCCTCAGCCCCGGGAGGACATCCCTCTCATTCTGAAGGGAGACTGGGTCGTTGCCCACAAATAACACCAAAGTGTAGAGGAGAGGCGACTCCAGCTTGAAGAGCAGATCAATAACAGCTTGCTTATGAGGGACGGTCACATAGAGCTCCGTCAGTTCTGGGAAGATGGTGAAGTATTCAGTCCTCCAATATCGGAACTCCATCCACAACCTCCGGATCTGGAGGGAGTAGCTCCGAACCAAGGCATGGGTGAGGGGAAGGGGCAACTCGTCTGTAAGGCAGAACTCGAGAGTCTCCAGATGGGGGAGTGGCGGTAGTTGTTCCAAGCTCCGTTCCAAAGCCTGCTCCAATCCAGGATCTGGCTCTTCATTTGCATCAGCATCTGGTTCAGCCCCACCGTTTTCATTCCCTCCTTCTCCTCCGGGAGGGATCATTAGCCTTAGACCTAGACTCTTCAGATTTGGAAGCTGGCCCAGCCATTCCTTCGTGGACTTACATAGAGCGAGGGGCCCTTGGTTCCAAGGACCAAGGATCCCAAGAAACCAGACATGGTTCCCAATGCTGGAAATCACCTCCGAAGCTCTTGTGTACAGTTGAGGCTCATCCCGCGAATGGAAATATAGCGACCTTCCAACTATAGGGCTCCAAGATGATTCCGGGTACTTCCCGACAGCCTTAAGGAAGCTGTTGATCTTTTCCACACTTCTGAAGACAAGTAAACGGGGAAAGTTCCCGAGGGAGGGAGCGTAGAACTGGATCACCATGCTTGGAAACCCTTGGTGGACCCATATCTGTCCCGTCACGTGAGTCTGATGGTCGTAGGCTCTCAGCAAGGGATGGTGTTCCATGAAGTTGTCCACCCCGTGGGACCACTGCTTGCATACTTGCCGACAGGTTAGAACATCCTCCCTTCCCAGGTACCGGGAAACTTTGGGTATTACTTGGTCGAATATCCATCGCCGCTTCCGGGATTCCATGACCTCCCTTATCTCTGGGATGGCTTCGATCAGGTTAAGAATCTCTTTGGAGTCCTCCAGTTGTTCCGCGATTGATGGCCAAACCTGGTAAGAGAAAAGTGTTTGTTAGGTACACAACCCATATTTCCCAATTCCAATGTTTACTGAATGGGGATACGCATACTTCCTCGGGGAAGACTTCGAAGGGGTGAAGTCCCCTCATTTTCCCTATTAAATCCATAATTTCAATATTTCACCGCCAACGCAAAACCGGAAGTCAATCAAATCAGGAACGGGTTTGGGATGCTGTAATCAATTATATCTAACAATTTCTTCCATTTAATCTAATTGTGCGATTAGGTATGAATAAAGCAGTGTTTTGTACATAGAATTAGAAACCCAGTAGTAGTTTATAGCAGTTCTTTACATAGTTGTTGCATGGCAAGTTTCTCAATTTTTTAACAGACTTTTCCAAAAACGTAAATGTATCAGCTTGCCCCAAACACGGATAGAGGAGATTTAATGCAACAATCATGTCATCTTTGAAGAGCAAAGTTCACTTTCCCCTAATTTAAAAATTGGAGGATGAAACCAGTCAACTGTATTGTAAAATGATGGATTGTTTCTTATTCATAGTTTGTGAGAATGAAGTGATGGTGATGATGCAGTCCCCTTTTTCAGTCACGTCCATTCCTGCAACAGTTTTTTTTTGTGTATGAAGCCATACCCCATTGGTTGTGTGTGGGTAGAAAATTATATTGATGCTGATGAAATTGATGATGATTCTTCGAGATTAGTTACTATTAACCTGTGTATAACAGTCCATTTCTTTCATCTCCTCCATACTCATACATAGCTGACATGATAGGATGATAAGTAAGTAAATAAATGATAATAAAAAACTTGTTGAATGAGTAGGTATGCATATTTAAAAAGCAATTGCAGTAATAATAATAATAATAACCAACTTTATTCAACAATTCATAAGTACAAGCATCTTCCCAGCTGGCTTTTGTCTCTTTTCATTGAAACAAAAGTTGATGATTTCAAGTGATAAGGAAGATTTCTGAAGTTTTACTTTGTTTTATCAAGCTCAAGCAATCACTGCAACATTATCATCGGCTGGGATGGATTTGACTGACGGGGGGAATACATCCACCCATCTATTTAAGTAGATTGAGGATGGATTGGATCAAATGCTGATGATTGACTGAGCAGATTATCGCCTCAAAAAATTGTAAATATCTGACAGACTCGACTGATGAAACTCAATAAACATATTCATGAATGTAGGAGGAAGAAGGTTGATGGCAAAGATATGAGTGCCGGAAGATATGAATGATATTTTCTCTGTTGTTGCTTGTGATGATGGCGTTGGCGGTTACGTTTCAGTCAGTTAAAACAAGAGGTGGATTTGAGCATTGGAGGAATCACTGACTGACTGACTGATCTGATTTGATCGGATTGAGTAGCTTTCTATCAAGACCTTTAGGTGGATTCATTCTTAAGGAAGAAGCAAAGAAGAGATATGATCAGTTTTTAAGAAAGGCTAATGGGATTTATGCTAAAAGGCTGGTTAAAAATTTTACCTGAAAGGAGGACGGATTTTGACCTTGTCGGTGACTCAAGGAAATGACCAACTCCAATTTGGAGTCCACCTTGCTTGCAATTTGTTTGTAGTTCAGATTAGTGCAATTAGAATAATTCTTCATTTCATTTTCTTCTAGCATTTTTACATGTTGCAGACATTAGTCAAGTTTTGAAAATGATGCACCCTTTTTCAAACCCGTCAGCATCCTGTCAATCAACTCATGTTTCATGTTGTTCTAATAATTTGCCTTATTTTTGCAGGTACGAGAGCAATCACAAGAAAAAGGGAGAGCATCCATTTGTAAATATGAAGGTAGGGTGTTTTCTCTTCAAAAGTCTTGAAATGACATGTGTACATTATTGATTTGATATGCATCTCAATACTACATACACACATAAATTATGCACACTGTACATAATACTATGCAAAAATGTGTAAAACGTATATATATCCAAAAAGTCTCTGGATGTGGGGAAGTAATATGAACCGCCTCCACAATTTAATACTTATGTTGCTTGTTTTGTTTGCTGCGGATGACATTAACAAATATGAGTGCGAGTATCCAGCCACTTGTACAATAGATACCTCATGCCTCGATGCTTGTATGCTACCAAAGTAAATTAAACGAAGAATTTTTTAAGAGATTGGATTTAAAATGGGAAC
>JAQGAI010003439.1:0-10752 GCA_034696905.1 Lepidocyrtus violaceus
CGAAAATATTGCGGCTCAATTTTTTTGCCATTTACGTATCGCTATTTTGTTGCTGCGTGATTTTTGAAATAAGGTTTTAGGTCTACGGGATTTGCTCAAACATCGTATTAAAACTCTGGAAATAATACAGACACGTAATGGCTCCGGTTTTATTCCCTACGCAAGCAAGCTTAGCCAAACGCACAGGGAAAATGTTTTACACCAGATGACTTCACACTTTCCCCGGATATCATATCATACTCATAGCATAGCATGGCCAACAACTTCCTTCCAGTTCCATCCAGTTCCATCCAACGCGCAACGTTGCATCGTAAACGCTATTTGGAAATTATTTTGTTGTAATATGACCACATTTTCCCCAATCTAAACTGTTCACGGTAGAGTTACCTTACCTTCCTTCCCTTCCAAAGACCGGAGAGAGAATAAATATAATTGTAATTTAGTTCATCATATTCATAACCTTTTAACTGGAATGAGACCCGGGGCTGCCGTTCCGGTTAGAAAATGTTGACGGCTGTCCTTTCATCTGGAAAGATCCCTTTTTCCCTCCGGACCTTACACCGGAGCAGGAGAACAACAACAACAACAAGACATAATTCGCATGGCATAATTTGTATGACATCCCACCAAAATGACACAAAAGGGCTATAAGTAAAACAGCCGAATTAAGATATGATTATAGTGTACCAGTGACGATGACTTTCACTTTCTCCAGCTTCCTGTTTAATTTTCCTAAAAAAAGGGAAGGTAACTTTGTGGAGTAATTTGGGTTAAAGCCTTCTCAACTCAAGTACGAAAATTATCCCGTGCAGTGGATATTTTCCTGGCATGGCATGTTATATGCCCGAAGGGAACTTTCTCCACGACACGCTTGTCAAGATTATGAATAGAAAGTCAGCCCACCGGAACCAAAACGGTTAGGGTTTCGGTCCGGGGAATTCTTTCCTGCTTCATAAAGTGATTAATTTGGCTTGCCCTTTTTCATGTAGTAAGTAGGTGTCCCAAGTCAAACGACCTGATTCACTTTCTCCCAGAAACAAAAATAAAAAGCTAACTTCATCCTGCACAGGTAAAAACTGGCTAATGATAAGCCGAAATAATGCTCCTGTTTCACTTTTCACCTTTTCCAAGGATTTTTTAAAAATACTATCTCCAATTCCCAAAATGACTACGCTCGCTCCTACTTATGCGTAAAAGGGAAAGTGGTTGAGGGAGACTTACCTAAGCTGTTATGCTCAACCACCAAAAATCCCAAAAGGATTTTCCCCGGCAAGGCAAGATTAATTTCGGTGAAAGTGAGTGGAGTTGATGAACTCTCAGAGGGATGTAATCACTGCTTAACTAAAACCTCCGACGTTCACAAGTAAAGTGCATTCCTTCATTAACGAATAGGCAGTGAAAGTGATAAAACTACATACATCCCAGCTTGGATGAATCCGGATATGATAAGATAGTGGAGGGAGATGGATGTGAGGATGAGCTTATTTACCCTGAACTGGGGACACCCTTTCCGCTATGCAAATTATTATTGAAAGTGGGTGCTCAATTTTTTATTTATTCCGATTTAGCTAAATCACAGTCAATTTCATCCCAAGTCATTTATTTCCAGGGAAAATTGGATGAGAGTGACTGGAGGGCGACACGACGGGAGGAGAAAGCGCAGAGGGGAATCCCTGACGTTTATTAATTTCTCCCTGGATCCCCATAAAAAAATTTTCTCCGAGCTATATACATGGATGGATTCACAAACAGAATTGAAGGCAATTTTCTAAACCAGGTTGGGGTGTTTGCGCAATAAAAGTGAAAATGAAAATTACAAATTTAAACCAGCTTATTTATTTATTTATTTATTTAGCTGATGAATGAACAATAACTGTAATTAAGTAATATATTTTTTAATTTTTAAAGCACTTTTTATATTTTAATTAAAAAATAATGCACCAAACAAAATTAAATGGATCTTGCATGGCTTCTTTCTCCAACAGTGCCATCAGTTCATTCAGATGAAGGAGAACAAAACAAGCCATTTATTTTTTGGGGATGGCCAACCGTTTTTTATATTATTATTTACTTCTATCTTTAATGGCCACACACACAAAAACATTGAGCATGGGACATTTACTTTGGAATGGAAACTATCGCTGGACTCCACACAAGTCCATTTCACGATGGGAAAAATAAATGAAATGGAGAAAGCTACGCTAAATAGGTATGTTTGGAACATGGCTTGGGTGACAACCCATTTTTAAAGCGGAAGAAGAGGGGCAGCAAACCACGAACAATATTTTCCCACATGATTTATTCCTTTTTTTTGGTGTATGGTATGCGTAAGGGAAAGTAAAGTAAAGCGTGTTACATTTTCTGTCCGAGTCCGAAAGAGAAAGTGGCTGGCTGCTGCTCTTTCTTGTTACTATTTTTTTTTGGGGAAACTCATGTCATTGGACATGTGTACTCACGCCTTAAAACTACGCTACTGCAGTGCTGCTGCTGCTGCCACCCCTGCTATGGCATGGCTCACATTAATAATTTTTACTGTTGACAGATATTACCACCAAGGGGTAATCATAATGGCACCCGTGGAGTCCGTCGGGGCCTCCATTGTGCTGCTGCCCTGCCGAACCAGCCGTTTCCTTCTGGAGGAGCAGCGTCTCAACTCATTACCACGTAATGGGCTCAGCTCATGAGCTTCTTCATGTTCATGTCCTCTTGATCCTTGATCTTGACTCCTGTTTAGAGTAGAAGCGGAGGAGGAAGCAGCAGCCCCATCATCACCTCCATTGGCTCCTCCACCACTACTAAGCTCTTCACTTCTCAAGCTCATTTTCTTTCGGAGAAGTGTCAGTTGGATATGTTGGTCTTTTGGAGGAGGATGAGGATGATGATGATGCTGCTCCTCTTCATTTCTCGGCTCCGTGGTCAGACTAAGCCCATCTTCCATCAAGCTGGGTGAAGGGGAACTTTTTTTTGGAGGGAGGGGGAGAAAGTAAAAGTAAAACAAACGCATCAATTCTTTCTTTAAAAAATGTATGGAAATGAGAAACAATCCATTCTTGCCTGTATTATATTTTTCTTGGTAAAAAAAGAGAAAGTTTTTTTCCTTTTTTGGAAATGGATGGATTTCTCATTTCCTCTTTAAACTTTCCCTTCATGAATGAATTAGCATTATTTTTCTCCCTTACCTCGAACCCGACAGGGAGCCCGACGTCGGGACACAACTGAAACAATCCCGCAGCCTGAAGTCCTTCCCGAACTCCTCTCCCTCCTCGATTGTCGTCGGGAGTGTGGAATTCAAAGTTTCTGGGAGGCGGAGAGCGGCCAACCCTCCCGCCACCGAGACAAGGCCCATTATCACCAGCGGGATGACTAAATGTGCCCGTCCCTAAAACAATAAAATGCATACCTAATAAGTATATGTATTTGAGTATGCAGATGGGTGAACGTGATAAAAAAAAGAGAAAGCAACCTCCGAAGAAATCATGAATATTCTATAAATTCGCTGAATAAACAATACTTGTCGCCGCATAAAAAGGATCACTTGAATAAAAAAATGTAAATAATTTTTTATTCTTCTTTGGAGAAAGTCATCCCAAAGCTAAGCCACCCCATTTTCACATTTCAATAGAATTATGAATGAGGCTGGGCCTTGGCCTCGTGATTTTTTATGGGGACGAGCTGAAAAATACCAACTAAGTTTTCTCTTTTTTTACCCTAAAGTGATGAATTAGCTTTCCCCTCATCCTCCGCTTCCTCCAAAAAAATTGTCTCGGAGGCTGGGGAATATTATTCAAAGAAGGGAAATCCAATATTTTACAGTCATCATCATCATTACTATTACTATTACCCTTCTCGCATTTAAACTTTGAATGATAGTCGATAAAAAATTCAAGAGCCTCGTTTTCTGATCCCACTCCTTTTATCTTCATCCTTGAGGGAAAAAAATTGGGGGAAAATAAGTAAAATGGATGAAGTCAAATTTGGTTTTGGGGGAAAGGAAAGAGAAATCAAGTCATCCACTGCTTGGTTTAGTATTGCGAACAGCTTTAAACCCGCTTTAAAGCGTACACTTGGGCGCTATCAGGATCATAGCCTGAAAAATTGTTATCAGTCAGGAGGAGGACCACCGGCGGAGAGAGAGATATATGCTAAGCTTAAATGTGTGAAGTGAAAGTGAATGAGTTTGTTTGGGAAAAGGATAATAATAATGATCCACAGCCGCATCTCATCTTGACTTGACACACTTACCAAATAATTGATGAGTGGGATGCAGCAGATCCCTATCCCTCCGACGTAGGCAGAGAAGCCCAGGCCCAGACCGCGGACCTCTGTTGGATACAGTTCTAAAAGGGTAAACAAGAAAAAAAGAGAAAGCTCCTCTAAACATGTAACATGGCTTGCCACTCTTTGTTATTGAAAAAAAAATGTTATCACTCTCCCGTCCTGCCACTGCCACCACCAAGGGAAAGGCTAACATGTCAAGTTGGATTTTTGGATAAATATATAAAAAACAAAATACAAAAACAACAAGTTTGGTTCGTTGGTCGGACTCAATTTAAAATTTGAACGGGCGGTGGTGGGAGTCCTCGTCTGGTGAAAGTGGTGGGAGAAAAAAAAACAGACAGACGGCTGAAGGGAGAGGACAATTTATTTTAAATAACATGAAAGCAATTCCAATCCGAAATCCGGAGAAAGTTTAAGGAAAAAAAAACTACTTAATTTTGAGGGGAAAATAAATAATGTAAAATGGGTTTGGATTTAATTGCTCTATTTTCCATGCCCTTTCTCTTTCCATTCAAGCTAAACTTTACTTACCTCCTGCAAAGGGATAGACAATCAAGTAGGAAGCGGATATCCCAAACTTGGCAATCAAATAAAAGGCCATCAGGAGCATGTCAGAATCTGTAACAAAAAAAAAGATTATCATCATCAGTTTCATCACAAGAGCATCCTCCTCCTTATCATCATCCTGATCAAAGTGCTCAGATGATGCTGATCATCATGATAAGTCCTTTTCCCGTGAAGTTTTCAGTGTCACACACAGCCCATCTCAAATCTCTCTCTGTTATCGCTTCGTACCAACTCCTCCCCTCCTCCTTTTGAAAATAGTTTTTTTTCAGTCAAGTCAAGTGCCTTTCTAAACACTTTCTCCCGTGCCGGAGACAGGTGGGCAAACGAGACTGGATATGGGATGGAATCACGTTCTACCCAACAGGACAGGGGGAAAAACTAAACTAACTTGAGTTCCTTTTCTTTGCTACCTTAAAAAAAGTGTAATAACCTTTGAAGGATCTAGCCAGCCTATGGAATAGCCCATGAGAAACTTTCTTCTTCTTTCTTCTCAAAAATCAGCAACCCATTTCATTCGACAGCTGACAATAAAAGGGCCTCTTTTAATGCACACATGCATCTCCATCATCATGTTGATGAGATGGAGG
The DNA here is from genome assembly GCA_034696905.1 of Lepidocyrtus violaceus. Classification (NCBI taxonomy): domain Eukaryota; kingdom Metazoa; phylum Arthropoda; class Collembola; order Entomobryomorpha; family Entomobryidae; genus Lepidocyrtus; species Lepidocyrtus violaceus. The sequence goes on from JAQGAI010003439.1 coordinate 5,433, forward strand.
GCCACTTCTGGACTTTCACTTTCATCATTTTCCCATCACTTTCCGGGAAAATCTCACGCAATCCAAAAAATTTCTAAAGAATTTTACATTGTCCCATGGATTGGGGGAGAAGAGAAGAAAAAAATACTCAGTCAGCCAGCCAGCCCCACTCCAACTCCACTTCAGTCACTTTCTCTCCTCCACTTTCAAGCAAGCCAGTCTCCCTCTTCGCATGTCAATTTTATTTCTGAAGAAGCGTTTTTTATGCAAAATTGATCGTGAATGAATGGTGACCATTGTTAAAGAACGGAAGATACTTCTCGTATGAAATGATTTTTTCTCCCCTTGTTGGACAACAAGAAGATACATCCATGCAACAAAAAATAGAAAGAAGAAGCATAGTACATAGAAGGGCACAGATGCACATCAGAAAAGAAAATTTCAGGAAAAAAAAGTGAAAGCACTCCAACTCCTTTAAAAATACATATTTAACTATGATAGACTACCGAGAAAAATCGGAGAGGGATTTTCCAACTTGGGCTTGTTTTTTTTTGGCTGGGGATAAGTATCCGAAACAAAACTGAAGTTATGAACTGAACTGGAGCTGAGCTGGAGAACACACATGGCTTGGTAGGGTTGAGTTGGATTGGATGCTGATGATGATGATGGGAGAGAACTTACAACAAGGCTATAAATTATTAGTCTCTCAACAGAAGAGAGAGAGAGTGGCAACAATACGAACATTATTTATTGCCTTGTCTCCCCGCAGAGTTTTGCTCTTTTTCCTATTACTCCTCTACCACCACCACCACCAGCCAGTTTTTCTCCCTCCTGAACCCCTCCAAAAGCGCATAATAATATAATACAACAGTATCAAACAGTCCAATGTTTAGTCTACTCCCACTCCACTGCTGCTGTCTAGTATATGAAGTTAGTTGCTGAGTCTGTCTTCCTGTCTTGCTCCGTCCTTTTGCTTTCACTCTTTTGCCCCAGCCATACATAATATGCATGTATGTGGAGTAGTGGAGTCTGCAAAAAAGTTACTCCATTTTCCACCGTTTTTTTCCCTTATTCTTCTTCTCCCCATCTGAATATTTGAATAATGTAAAGGGAGAGGAAAGGAGAGCTTATTTATATGAACTGGAGGAGAAAGGGATGTGAAAGTGAACCATTACATTTCAGATCAACCATGGCCCATACGAGACATCATAACAAAGAGAGCAGACGGGGTCCTTGTATGTATAATCCATCTGTAAATAAGTGGCTACAGCTGGGAGAAAGATGATTGTGATGATGATGATGATGATGATGGCGATGATGGTGGTGGTATTGGTAACAGGTTCGTAGATCAAAGTGCACACATCTGTGATGGAAAGCAACTTTCCTTTCCCCCCCCCAACAACCTACCTATTCCTCTTTGATATGTACATACGTTCATCATAAAAAAGAGGAGGATGATGATGAAAGATGGAAACAAAACAGCGTGCCTTCTTTGTTCTTTGGTGAAAGCGAGCTAGGTAATATATTCCTCCAAGTAACATCATCACAAGAGCCAACAAGATCAAACAGGGAACCTCCACAAGACGAGATCACGGAGAAAAGTCTGATCTATCAGGGCATATTTCTTGTATAATTTTTTTGTACCTTTCTCTCCTCCTCTTTCTCCAGATTATTATTCCTTGTCTAAGCCTAAACGACTAAGAAAATGAACTCCGATCATAAACCACCATATACTTTCCTCATTGATCTATGGCTTTTTTTGGGAGAAAGCTCTTGCCTGCTGTTGCTCTGCTTCGGAGAGAGAGAGAAAGCAAAAGAGTGTCTGTTTTCGATATCGTATCGAGAGAAAACACTTTCAACCAGTATTTCACTTTCACTCAGTACAATTTTTTTCTCCTATTATCTTCGTAAAAAATAACATGATCAGGAGGATGATGATGATACTGTAGCAGTTCATGTGTGGTGGAAGGCACAAGTGTCTAAATTGCTTTCTTCTGCACTTTTCTTCATTATGAGTGGAATCTGGAATGATAATATATCTTCCGGCTGTGACTCAAGAATGAAGAAGAAGAAAAAAATCCAGAGAGAAATTGTTTTCATCTCAACCTCATCATAAAAAAATTCCACACCACACCAGGGGAAAAAAATCCCCCCCCCCCCCCAAAAAAAATTAATAAATGGGAAATAATTTCTCTCCCTCCCGTCCATAAACAAAGGTATTTGTTTTCTTTCAAAGATAAAGATCATCATTTCAATATGGAATGAAGGGGGAGGTTGGTCGGTTCAGGGCGGAGGCAAATTTTTGACAATCGCAATAAAAATATTTAGTTTATTTTTTTCTGATGGGATGAGTTATGCCCATTGCATGAAAAAAAGGCTGTGATTTTTTTTATCAGATCAGACATAGACTATTCCACTATTTTACCTATTTTTTCCGCTTCCTTCGGAGAAAAAAAATCATCGATGCGTGAGGAAGTAAGCTATGTTCGTTCGTTCGTACACTAGCTGGGAGGGAGATGAAGGAAGCAGATTGGTATTTGGGATTGCACAAGTCCATATGTCCGTCCACCACTACCACCACCACCACCTACATAAGCCTATCTAGTCTACAGACATGAGCATGTTTGGATTCATTCCGAGGAAAGAAAACTATTTTCTCGGATTTTGCATCTTTCTCTTTCCACAGCCAGCCATTACATAACCAATGTATTTATATCTATCTGTGCTCCGTGTGTGGTCTTTGCTCCGGTCTGGTCTCTATCTTGAGTAAACAGAATTGCATACCACCACGGCCAAGCTAAAACTCAAGCCATACTTTATTTTTTTTCACGGGGTTGCACAAGTGATGTCAGAATCTGGAAGAGAAAGAGAGGGGAAAAAATTTCCAAGGAATTTTCTTCGCGATTCCGTATAAATGCCAGTACGGTGGTTGGTTGCATTATTGATTTAGAAAAAGGAGCAAAAAGGAATGAAAATAGCATTGGACTTGGATTGGAATGGACTGGGTGGGAGTTAGCTTCCCACATACATCCAGCATCAAACTTTTGATTTCCTCTCATTTGCGGTGAAAGCAAAAAAAATAGAAAAAAGTTTTTTTTTGAGCTTTCTCTCTAGTTATGTATGTTTTATATGGTATATATGTCTATCTGGCGGGCTGGCTACTTGTGTGGCTGAAGAAGTGGTTGTGATTCCGTGAAATATTGATGAACAAACATGTTTTCTCTCTTGTGCAAGGAGTGAATGGATGGATGGATGGTGAAAGGTATCCAAACAGGATTTGCGTTAAAAACTTACACGTGATGATGATGATGATGATAAGAACTTGAAAGGATTAAGAACCTACTTAGGTTTGGGATGGAATGGCATGCGGGATGCCGAATGCCAATTTCCCCATTTTAGATATATTTTAGTCCTTGAACTTTTTTTGGGAGAAAAAAAGGATTCGGTAAAGTAGGTAGGCAAAGAATTTTCCTTTCTCTTTTTACTTTTCTCGCCTTCTTTTTTTAGAAAAAAAATCCGTAAAAGATGTTTTTTTTTTTCTCGATCAAGCTGCTACTTTTTGTAAAAAAAAACACGCGAAATGAAATTCTTTCCTTTTTTAGCCCAACCCAAATTACGCTACTTTCACCCCTGCCATGTGATATTTCGGTGAACGAACCTTCCGGAAGGAGAACTGTTGCAATGTCAAATATTCCGCCGATGATCATGGCAAGACACAAAGGCCACCTCCTTCCCCATCGGTCCATTACCATCCAGCAGAGGAGATACCCCGGGAGCTCCACAGCACTCCCGAGGAAAAAGCTGAGGTAAGCGTTTTCCCCCAAGCTGGGCCCGTAGAAACTGAGACCCACGTACACGGTCGCGTTTGCGAACCTGCAAAAATAAAATATATAAAAAAATCCGTTACGTTATGTCATGGAATGGAATGGTTTTGAAATCAAATTCGTTTTTTTATCGATGATATGTAGGCTGGAGAGTGAAAGGGAACAAATCTAATATAATTTACTACACAAAAACATGTTGTTTCCCCCTCCATTCAATTTCCCTCCCTGTTTGGGCCACAGGAGGAGGTTATGTTATGGAACAGGAGAAAAATTTGTACCAGATTTTGTTTTTCCCATTTTCTCTCTCAAATTGGGACAATATTCTAAATCGGATCAGGAGGGAGAAAATTGATTTCTTTTCCCTAAACTCTTACCAGCAAAATGTAAGCAAGCACGTTTTGAGACGGAGATTCGGCGTAAGGAACAAGTCCTTTAGTCCGGGCTTCCGAGTATTAGATTTCTTCATGTCCTCCGCCAATTTCTCGTTCTTTCGGTGGAAAAGTGAAAGCAAAAGGGAAAACAAAAACATTTTTTAAACAATTTTTTTTCATCCCATTTTTAGAATTGTTTTATTCCGTTAATTTTTTATCAGATTTTTTCTCTCTTTCTCTCCAACCTGCAAAGTCAGCCGTTCCTTAAGTTTTTCCGGAAGCTCTGTGCCATTGACCTTTGAAAGGGTTTCCAGAATGTGGATGGCCTCTTTGGTCCGCTTTTGGGCGAGGAGCCAACGAGGAGACTCGGGAAGATATCTAAACAAAATGAAAAGAGAAAGTCGGATATTTTTTTTCTCCTCTCCTCATGAAAAGAAAATGATGATATTTAACTTGTTCCCGGATCCAATAATAACGCAATCTTCCCTTCCCACTTGAAAAGCTAAGCTTTCTCTTTCAATTCTCCAGTTCGTTTTTTTGGATTCAAGTGTTTGGTGAGGGGAGAAAGCTGTGGACTTTTTTTGGGGGGGAAAATAAAGATGATGATTTTTATTTGAGCATTATTATAACATACTTGATGTAAAAGTAGTAGAGGAGGAAGGGAACGGTCGTGTAGAGGGAGAGGAGTCTCCAGTCATGCTCCAACCAAGATATCAGGGGAAGGAGCATCATCCCGCCAACATAAAACAAGCATGTCATCACTGTCAGGAAACTTCGATAGTTTTGCCCCACCAGCTCCAGACCTGGAGAGGAAGATTAATTCCGACACATCATCACAATTAAGTAGCATCCATGTCTGCACGAACAAACGAGGGAAAATCAAGAGAGGAGAGGAAGAAAAAATACTTGTTTGTTGTTTGGAGAAAGTTTTTTTTTTGAGGGAGAAAAAGAATGGAATGGGAAGTTTTTTTTTGTTTATCTTGTTACTTTACTCCAATCCAATGCCGGGATTTGTTACGGCTCTCTCTCTCTCCCATGCTGGAAGAGGCGAAAGTGCAATAAACAAGTAGTGGCAGTGGCAGATAAACATAAAAAAGTGAAAGATGAGAGGGAGAAAGCGGGAATAAAAATAAAAATGGTATGACA
>JAQGAI010003440.1:0-10750 GCA_034696905.1 Lepidocyrtus violaceus
CCATTTTCCTTCCGACTATGCGTAATGAAGACGGATCTTGTAGAATATTGACGAAAGGATGAAAAAACGTTTTTTTTTGTTTGCCAGAGATTTCGACTATTCAATCATTATCATCAGGGTTCAGACCAGCGACGACTATTTTGAAGATATTGTTTCCAGAATTTTGGCTGGAAGGGAAGTGAAAAAAGTGTGAATTTTGAAGAAGAATAAAAGTGAAAGTTATTTTTTAATGCCTTACTTAATTTTTTGTTTTCATTAATTCTGTCGGAGGAAGATATAAGGTAACCCCATGGAACCCACAAGAGACCATCAAGTAGCTGAGGAAGGCGATGATGTCACCACAGAGGTGGAGGTGTCGCAGGAGACCAGTTCTGAAGGATGTAACGGTGTTACCCCCGAGGTTGATGATGCCAACGTCCCGGTTCAGGTGGTAGGAGAAGAGGCAACCTCAGAAGAAGGAAGAGATGACGCCAAGCCGGAGGAGAAGACTGCTTTGGAAAGATTTCCAGACGAGGTAATAAGTTGTAACAATCGTATTTTTTTTGAACTAGGCATATAATTAACTTTTTTAACTTGATTATAAACTAGAAATAACTTTTTTTTAAATTTAAGATCTGGCGAAAGATCCTGACTCTGCTGCAGGATCCCAAGGACTTCATCAACGTCTCCAGGACGTGCTGGGATCTCAATGGTATCGTGGAGAAGTATCGGTTGGAATGGGTCCCTCCGATTAGAATGGTAAGTTTCCCAAACCAAATACCTCAAATATTTTAATTTTAATGATTCAACTTAAACTTAATTGCAGTAAACTATTTAACCACCTCCTCAATTCTGCTTATTTTTTTAAAATTAAATTAAAGGTGATGCCATTCGTCGCCCGGTTCCTCTCCAAACAGGATCTCCTCACCCTCCGCCAGGTTTCCCGGAGATTATCTCGTGACGTGGAGAAGTTCCTTGAGGACAACCCCTTCCGAAGATTCTCCGCCGATCCCGATTCTGACCCCGAGAAAGAGCAAAGCATCCTCACCCTCCTCACTGCCGAGCGGTACTCCGACTCCGTCAAAATGGAGGCATTCATGGAAGAGCTGGAGGATCACTACTACGACCACGACAGGAATCCCTTCGTTGGTCCGGCGCTCCACCTGGAACTGGACACGGGTACGTGGAACTACGCAGTTCACTTCCGCTTCATCAGGAACGTGATGGACTTTGTTCTCCCTTGCCAACCAGTTCAGCGGTTTATCAGGCATGTGAAGATAAGCTATGGAGATTGTTTCCGGGATGCGTGGGAGCTGTATTATCTACTTAGCAAGTTGTTCGGCTCCCTTCGGAACATCAAGAGCCTCTATCTCCAACTGGGCGACTGCCACCTGTTCTCCTGCGAGAGGAAAAAGTTTATGAGGAATGCTCGGAACAACCCTTTGCCTGGGTTGGCCCACTCAGAACCCATCTCAGTGAAGCTGGTTCACGAGGACGTTTATGCTCTGGCCATTTTGGATGTGGTCATTGGGAATAGCTACCACGCTCAGTTGTTGGGGCTAGAGCTGGACCTTGAGCTTTTGGAGGATTTCCTCCCAACTTACAACTGTCCCCATTTGACAAGGCTGACATTGTTCAATGTCTCGATCGAGGGGTGTCGGGAGTGCTTGTCAAGGCTGGAAGCTCCAAACCTGGAAAGGGTTACATTGGACTGGAGAAAGAGATGGGATGAGGAGCTGGATGGGCCAGAGTCAGAAGCAGACTATGATGGTAAAGCGAACATCAAGGATTTGGGGGAGAATTTGAGGCGCTTTCCAAGCTTGAGGGTTTTGAAGCTTTTGGGTCTGGGTAAGAAGTTTGTTTTTACAAAAAAAAATACATTTAGTTTTTAATTAACTTGTAACTAATTATCTTATTTCTAATTAGCTGTTGAATAATTAATATTCTTTCCAGGCGCCACCATCTTTATGAGCTCCTGCATATGGCACCGGAAGTTGGACCAGTGCATGGAAGTATTCGTTCTGAGCCAAGAAGAAGTTTTGACCGGGGATGGCACCGGGGACCATGACCGTCCACAACATGAAGGGATGATTTGGCGGCTTCTCCCCTCCACCGTCGAAGAACTATACATAAATTCTGAGGAAAAGTTCCTCCGTCAGAGTTCCAGGACAGGGGATGAGGGGAACTGAAGACATTTACATTTTTATTTTTCAGGCAAATCCATGTGCTATTTTTAACTATGTGTCATGTATAATGTCAATTAATTAATTATAATTAATTTCCCCCTACGTTTTTATCTTCACTAAATACATCACATTTTTCATCTACTGTTAACTTATGTTGCTTATAAATGAATTGAAGTCGTTGCAAACGTTGTTTTGGGTTGAAATAAATAATTTTCAAATGGATAACCATTTAATTAATTCTAGTTAAGTTTACTTTCCGTCTTCAATATGCAAGTGATCTTTGCGGACAATCAACCATCATCTTCATACTATTAACGTAGAATTAATTTTAACCCTCTTAAACATTTAGGAACTTACACCCTTTTCGAACGTTCCCGGTTGCGTGAAAATGAGAAGCATGACTCAATATTGAATTTTGCCTTACGCTATGCTGCGTTTCATCATTTCATTCATCGACGAAAAATTTCCCCTTTAAATAATTTGCATTAGTTTCCTGCATTTTCACCATGCGCTATATTACTCATGGTATAAGAATGCACAAAATTTGCATAACCTTTGGCCGGATATGTAAACAGTGAAGCAAAAAACCGGCATGCAAAAAACGTACATGTTTTCTTGTCAGCGAAGAAAGTAATGATGATGGAACGTTCACCAAGCAAGCGTCATTCATGTAAATAGCAGAAGAGCAATGAGCAAACGACACATCGACGCGAACGAACCAACCCTTTTCATGCAAGTGATGAAGACGCTATTCAAACCAAGCAAAGGTCCATTGAAACAAATCGTTCGAAAGATGAAAATCGTTTGAGCTAGGTCAGTGTAATTTATCGAAGAATACTAAATGGCTTGCTGAAAATGAAAACGTTTTTGGGAAAATCATTTTTGTGGTGGTTTTCGATTGGTGGTGAAGCATTTTCTGTTCGATTCTCGTGAAGGCTTGAGTGAAAAAAAATCATTCCATTTTTGCTTTTGCTTTTGAGTAAAGAGGTAGTTCGGGTTGGAGGAAACAGTTAAAGTTAAAATAAAATTAGTTAACTGCGGAGGAGGAATTTAAAAAAATAAGTATTTAAAAAAGTGTTGAGTAGTTGATGGCTTATCTCCATTCTCATTTCTCTTTGATTGATTGGGACCTTCAAAATCTTTGTATATGTAATTGCTTTTCATTTTCATTGCTAACTAATGAAAGGATGAGTTGAAAACTAATTGTCTTTTGTGAATTATATTGGGCGATATTTGACTTTCTGACTTAAATTTTGATTTTAGTTAGACGGCAGTAGCTGCGGGTAAGCGATGGATAAGGATAAAGGGATTATGATTGTATGAGGAATAAACTTGATTGAAGGGCATTTATTTTGATAGGTGGCTTAAAAATAAAATTAGTTTTAATCGAATTGCTCCAGTTTTACCTCTTTAATACAAAATGAAATGGATGCTTGTAAAATTAATATGACTTTTTCTGCTTGTAAATAAATCAATTTGCATTTTTAACTGTCGAATTAAAAGTGCGCCTCAGTTTGGATTTTTTGTATGACTATGTACTTCCGGGTTTATTATATTTTTGTACTTTTCCGAAGCAATTTTTCAGCATTTAATTTTAAGTTCAAAACATGACAGCCAGCTAATTTAGCAATGTAATAATTCTTGCCTTGGAAAACTAATTGGATTTTGATTGAAGGTTAAAAAAATTGACAATTTAAATGGGAATCCCGAGCATTAAAACAACAACCTTGAATCCACATCCTTGTGACCAAATCCACTTTCACCCTCAAAAAAATCATGTTTATAAAAAAAACGGTTGCATGACAAACGCTGGCAGAAAAAAATGACGATCTGCTCTCATAGCTCAGCATTTAAATAAAAGTTTACACTTCATTAATAATCAAAAATAAGTCATGTCCCTTTCACTGGGTGCAGTGAACGCTTATCTCATTCTACAAAGGTTTATCCCCCTCCCATGCACTATCCAAAGGGGACCGGGGAAGAACAGCTTCCGACTCAAATTAAATCCTTCTTATAATCATCCTCTGGTGAAGCTCTTCCGACATGTTATCATCTCGATATCAACACTCTGCCTGTTACTTCTCCTTAATGAGCTCTCTGGAATAATCCTGGAATGGGATGGTCTCGGCGGGGAAAAGTTCTCGAAGCTCTGCGTCCTCCTGACATTCTCCTGCTTGGCCATTGGAGGGATCAGCACAACCTGCTACATTTCCTTACAGGATGTCATCGACAACATGCGGTTCCTGGGTGACCAGCGCTTCCTTACCGTCCCTGTCAAGGAGAAGGACTCCTCCTCCAATCACAATATCTTCAAAATGAAGTTGGACCAGTGGAAGGAGCTTCTCATTTACAACTTTTGCCTGTCCTTCTCGGCCATTCCGATATTCGTCAGTGTTGTCTCCATCATGGTGGACTATGACCCGATTGAAGTGCTCCTCCGACCATTGGCCGACCAGAGGTCCCCCCATGGCTCCATCATTGTTAATGTGTTTGCCTGCTTTGTTTACTCCATTTCCACAGGGCTCTTTACAGGATGTCTGCTTTCCCCTTTCCTCATCGTGATAATATTCCTGGATGGGATAGTGGAGCTCTCTGGCTCCCTCCACTTCAAGGGGAAGAATCCAACAGGGCTCTCTGGTGGCTGCTGGAACCAAACCCTCCGAAATGTTTGGAATGGCCCATACAAAAGTGAAATATATTTGAGGCAGTATTGCCTCAAGCGCTTCCCCTTCTATCTCAAACGGTTTCGCATTTTGCAAATCCTGATTCATCAAGCAGTCTCAGTAACGTCCACCTACCTGGCCTTCATGTTCGCCACTGGAATCCTCCTGGCCGGGGTCTGTGCCTATGCCAGCCTCACAATGTATCATAAACTGCCGCTGGTTGTTTACCTCTCCTGCGTGGTCATCTATTTATTGTGCAGCTTCAATAACTTTCTCCTCCTGAAGTTTGCCGATGTTCCTAACAGGAATGGGAATAGGTTTAGGCAGTTTTGGAGGAACTTCCTACTCAAAAGGGAAGCCAAAAGGTTGGAGTTGGAAAGCTGCCCCGAGATTGGCTATCGGATCGGGAGCTTTAAGAATGTGAAAATGGTTTTTGCGTTGGATGTCTCCAGTTGCTTCGTGGAGTTCACGGCCAACCTCCTCCTAATTGACGACACTATTCTGTGAGGTGGATGAATTGAGAGGATATAGTAATGCAAAAAAAATACGCAAGAGCTAGCTGCTTGCTAGAATGTGGCACGGTCGGAGACAGAAAGCATGCAAAAAAATTGGCTGTGAGCAATAGACCAATACGAAGCCGGCACCGCATGCTAAAAATACTGAGAATGTCTGACTGAACAGGATTCCTTGAAATTAGCTAACATAGTACCATATTATGCCACCCACACACTATTGCATTGCAATTTTTACATTCCTTCGTTTTTAGTCGAGAATTGCAGAAGCTAACGCTAAAGCGCATTTTTAACTTGTCAACTTTTTTCATTCAAAATTTAAAGGGAGAGTTAAATTTAAATCCAGTTTTCATTTAAATATTTAATTTGCTAATTAATTATTCAAAATGCTGAGATCGAGTGGCTTCGGGTTCATGATGATTTTCACCGTTTTGGTGGTCCTCGCTTCGGCAAATGTCCTAAGGGCTCGTAGAGATGCGCCTCTGACCGCTGTACAGCAAAAAGTACGAGATATTCAGCACTACATGGATCTAATGGCTTCTAGGGTGAGTGTAAAATTACAAAAAAAAAAATAAAATAATGGAGGCTGTATTTAATGTCCATGTTTAAGTAGGTGAAATTTCATTATAATTATAATTTTTTTATAATTTTTTCCTGACTTTATTCTACTTTTAGGCCAACAACCAGCCACAACGGATTTCTGAGCAATGTTCCGGAAACAATCTGTATGGATGCAATCCGCATCGTGGGCAAATGGGCTTGATTGTCCCGTGCTGCTCCGGGATTTGCTGCCATAATGGGAATGACCAGTTTGGGGTCTGCCGGGCATCTCTACCTTGCTGAGTTTTAATTGACTTAATTTTTTACTGTAGATTGATTGTTTAAAAATTTTGTTTCAGCGATAACTGCTAAATTAAAGAAAAATTAAACTTGTGACAAGCAATTAAATTTTAACTGTTTAAATATGTAAAATGAAAAGAAAACTGTTCCTATCATTCACATCATCTAGTCTCTATTCATGGCCATAACGCAGCAGTGAAATAATTATTTGAGTACACATTCATCCCCATGAACAAACAGTCCCGTCTGCACTTGCAAGTTCCGATGGTCATTGTGATCTGTCTGAAGCTCCTCGCGGTTGTCTTCATCAGCTTCCTCTCAAAAGTTCCATTCTCATTTTTGAAATGCCTCCTGGACATGTAGCTCTTGATGGACTGCAAGAACTCTTGGGACGCGTTGTCCAGCACGCCCATCGCATGAAAGCAGTGAGCCACTCGGATAGCAGAGATCTTCAAAAAAAATAATCAAAAATTAGAGATTAGATAATTAAAATGAATTCAAAATAATTAAAATTTATTTTATTTTGAACTCACAAAAATATCCGTAAGAAGAAACTGAATATCTGCTCCATCCGCGCCAGCCCTAATTAGCTGGAAAACGCAATAAGTTTCAGCCGTCTGCTGAGCCCCATTTGTGGAGATGAAGGACATGACACCCCAGCCCATCCTCTTGGTAAGTTCCCGGGAAATGAAGTGCAGATTCCTATACTGTTCCAACATCTTCCAAACCACATTCTTAGACAGATTATTTCCGGTTGATAGCACAACAGTGTCCGTCATTTTCCTCAGGCATTCCTCAATATAATAGGCGTATATTCCTGGGAGCGTGGTCATGACGGAGATGAGGAAGAAGAGGACGGCCAAGTTAAAGGATTCCAGAGCCCACGCTAGATTCTCCAGAAAAGGGTTATTCCAAGGTAGAACAGAGTAGAGGAATGGTCGCTGCGTCATAGTGCCTTGGAGGGCGATGAAGGTGAAGACACTCTGGAAGTAGTCGAGTGAGCTGGAGAAGAGCATGAAGCGAAGGGTTTTGCCAGCTGCGGAGCTCCTCCCACTTCCAGTAACATTTGTATCCGTTAAGATGGACTTCATTTGAATCAAGCACTTCTCCAGGTTTCTCAGGAATTCGGGGCTCAGGACGAGGATGTCGAAGGCGACATATGGGAGCATCCCAAGTGCCCAGAGGGCGGCTTCTATATATCCGAATACATCGGTTTCTCCGTGTTTCCAATGGAATACACCGAGGACGAGGAGGAACTCGTAGATTATTTTGGAAATCCCGAGGAGCCTTGTTATCAACCAGAGAATAACGAGGAGGTGACGCCAATGCCCGGATTTTATTAGGGAAGAGGGTAATGGGCAGTAGCAAACTGAAAAGTAGTAGCGGGTCACCCATTCCAGCCCTTGAATTGGATTGCGTTGGTCAAGAACCTTCATAATATTGGAAACCTTCAGTTCTAAGAAGTAAGAAATGGAAAACTGGGAGAAAGTGGAAGTGACTTTCACCACCCTTGCCGGCTTTTACGTTGATTCACCTTCACATTTTCCTCTCGTCCGTCTCGTCTCAGCCGCCATCACCATTATCAGATTTGTATAATTTACGCTAAATACGGACCCATCAACGTTTTTGAATAATGATTGAGGAATTCCATTTCTCAAAACCACACCGAGCCGGCAAGCCAGCAGCGACATTGATAATTAACCGGGCCACTTGGGCATTTCTAAATAATTGGCTCACACATCTAGAATGACATGTGAACACTACATTTATGGTTTTCTCCAAAAATACCCTTTTCACTTTTACTTGTATAGTGTGAAAAGCTCAGTTAAATATGACGTATGTCACTCTCTGCTCAGCTTGATTTTGAAGGTTATGGGTATAGTACAGAGCATCTCCTAATACAACTGATTATAGCGTAGTCTCTGTTTCAAAGTTTGCCGTTTATCGGCACGCAGGAAGGAATGAGGTTGTTATGTCAAACTTGGAACAGTTTGGTGCTGAACAGTTCTACAATAATTTATTTAATACCTTTATTTTGCTGGCACATCGCTCATCTGGGTAGTGGTCAAAATGAAAATGATGATGATGCTATTACAACACATCGAATTTATTTATTTTTCTCGATTTATTTGTAAGTCTTTACTTAGGCGCCTTATAGTTTGCCTTTGGCAAACAATTTATTACATATGGTTGCATCGCGTGTCGAGTTGCCTTCTAAAATATAGAAAATGTCGCTTTGAAGTTTTAAAATATTCAATGCTACTAGTCCAGGTAAAAAAAAGAGGATGTTCTTGTCATTGGTACGTAACAATTCGTTAATTAATAGTGAAATACTTATAAAACGCAGTAAAGTTTGGGCTAAATAGCTTTCGTAATCCGCTAAATTCATTTTAAAGACTGACAGTGGGAGACATTTAATGTGCTGAAGCATTTACCCGGATTAAGATTCGTTAATATTGTTCTTTGAGTGAACTTGAAAATATGATATACGGATTAATTTTTTAAAGTTGGTCACACTCCTCTCCATTTTTAACTATGCTCGGAAAGAGAACGACAGAGTTGTATTACATTTCATTACGCAAGAGAGCAGTTAATTCCGGTCTACGGTTGACTTTCAGAACTTATGCATTTTATGGAAAATAAATTTCACTTACGAGTTACGGATTTAATATTGAATAGCTTTATTTATTTAGCCTGGCAAAATTAACTTCCCTCTTATGAGGATATTAGCGTCCCCTCCCAACGACACCCTTTCACTGTCCAACATTGTGCAATAAATAAGTCCCCCTCTGGAGGATAAATGCTCCCCCAACAAAGTCTCCCCAAATCCTTTTCCCAACTCGTCAAACCAATATGGAGCCAACACGGTATGGGCTGACCCGCAAGCGGGATCTTCATTCACCCCAGCCCATGGGGCAAAATATCTTGAGTAAAAATGGGGTTTCCTTTTCATCTCATCTATATTCCCTTCCCCTTTTGCTGTCACTATTGCACCAATCATTCCTGAAAATATTTGGATTGATTTTAGCTTTCCAAAGTCTGGAGAAAAACTCCGCAAATCTGACAACTCAACAGAGTCGGCCAGCCTTATCAGAAGAATGTAGGCGGATGGGGAGTACTGAATGTCCAGAATGGATTTCAAGGTAAACTTGGGCGAACGGATTGCATCGACGAATTCCTCCACCCAAGTTACATCCTTCATGTGGAGGGGAAGACACGGGGATAATGGGAAGTTCAGGGTGATCCTTCCGGTTTCACGGTTGTGCTTGCCACCAAGCACTCCTCTAACTGGAGAGTCGAACTCGATGCCAATTTCGGTTTTCTCCTGAAGGCTGGCATTTTCTCCTTTAAAAGGGATTTCCCCGAGAAGTTTGGCTGCGATGATGGTGTTGTGACCACACAGCGGGATTTCTCGGGAGGGAGTAAACCAGCGGATTTTTCTTTTAATTATGGTATCATCATTATCTGATGGAATTTTATTCGAAGAGTCATAATGATTTATCTCTTCTTGGTTTAATCCATCTTCTTCACCTTCGCATATTTTTGGTTTGGTCCAGTCCAGGGAAATAAACGCGGCTGCACTTAGATTCACTTCGTTTGCTATTTTTTGCTTTGTTTCATCTGAAATGTCATCCTGACAAACAAAAATTAATTAAGTTAGTTAAAATAAATCGCGAATTTGCAGAAGGTTTTTACTTTGATATTGAACTCACGTCGTATTCCAGAATGCACACAGCTCCGGGATTGCCTGTGAACGGAGCGTTTCCGTTCGTGGTGAAAGCATCCCCGAAATATATCGGAATTGATGTCATTTTAGCAATGCAAATCGACATGCAATAATTACTTTCTTCAAGAAAAACGATCGATGTTATTTCATGAATTAATTTTGTAGGCAAAGCTATGTCCGTCTGCCTTTGATGAACTTTTGGTTTGGCAAGTTGATGAACCACTGAACTCAAAGATACTCAAGCTCAGTTTACAAATTACTATTCCCTTCTTTGCATTAACATAAATAGGGTAAAAAATTATAAGCATATCATGTTTGATTCTATTCCATTCATTTCGTCTTACAAGTCATCATCCGATTATGTTCGTGCAGTTATGATATCCGTGCAGTTTTTGAGGCTTGAGCAGTTCTGATGAAAAGCCAATAAGCCATGTACTTAAGCCTACAAGTTGAAATTTGTAATCTATTCCAAATGATTTGATTCCATTGATGGGTTAAATGTTGAGGAATGTATTTATGATCAATTTATAAGCAGCAAGTCTGAAATGTTTTGGATTTTTTAATATCGCATTAGAA
The DNA here is from genome assembly GCA_034696905.1 of Lepidocyrtus violaceus. Lineage (NCBI taxonomy): Eukaryota > Metazoa > Arthropoda > Collembola > Entomobryomorpha > Entomobryidae > Lepidocyrtus > Lepidocyrtus violaceus. Next base: position 10,484 of record JAQGAI010003440.1, read on the forward strand.
ATAATCGTGTTTAGGTGCTGCAATTATTAAGTTGACCTTTGACATTTCAATTTCAATTAAACTAGACTGTAGACTAATTATTGTACATGAAAATCATTTTTATTTTTTTTCTTATCTAGATCGGTCGGTTTCTAAACATCAAATTACGTAATCATTACGTTCCAGTTAACAGTAAAGCCAAAACTTTGGGACAAAACTAAATATGTCTTTGGGACAATCTATCGATATTTACGTTAGTATTAGTATTTTGCTGTCTCAAACTTCCAT
>JAQGAI010003441.1:0-10749 GCA_034696905.1 Lepidocyrtus violaceus
ATATATCTTCTAAACACGGATACATACATCTTGTTTTGGAAGGCCCGTTCCCTACAAAAGTCTGTGACTATGTATTATGTACAAGGAAGCGCAAAGAAGCAGCCAGGATTCCCACTTTCCCTTCCCTCTCTCAGCTCATAAAACATTGAGTGGTCAAGATTATTGCTTAAAACCAAAATAGGCTATCACTCCTTATCCTTTTGATCCCTTTTATTGTCCATTTACTTTGATACTATTTCCACCTCCACCACTATGTATAATATAGACTGTGGCTAAGCTGTTTTGTTTGTTGCGGCCATTTTTACGGCCTTCCATCAAGGGAAACACGAACCAGCTTCCTTTTCTTTCTTGTGGTGAGAAGCACGAGCTCCATGCTCCCTTCTTTTTTATACCCTTTCATTTTCCCATGAAAAGGGCTCAAAAGTAGCATAAAAAGTTCACTGGAATAAAGAAAGACACAAGTCCAGACGGCGGAAGGAGTAAAGCATGATCATCATCAAATAAAAATGATAGCAAGACTTTCTCGTAAAAAATCTTTGCTGATTTTGCCTTTGCCTTGCTGTCAGGTTAGAAAGTGATGGCCATGTCAAGTCTGTTAGTCTGTTGGTATTAGTATTCTACCTTCTTTCTTACAATGTTGTTCCTCCCCAAAACCGGAGTAGGTATATAAATTACTGAGTAGTTTTTTATATGCGGTTAGGTCTTGATAGCTCGTAGTCGTAAATCCTTTCATGATTTTGATGGACCATCGCAATCTGATCTGATCATTATTCTCTTCCCGACCATCATTTCAGGTTGGTTAAACAAAAAGGGGGTAAAAACGGAATTGGAAAGCTAGTGGGAGTTTTTTTACCCTCCGTTAAAAGTGTAAGCCTAAATGTAGCAAACCATTTGCCAACGTTGACATCATTACCATTATCCAAGTAAATATTTGATGGGTTTTTGTGTTTGTAGAAAAGAAACATACTTTCTCCTAGTCTAATTGAAACTATAGTCAAGTAATACATATAAAATTAGGTAAAAACTGAAGTACACATACATACATGGTTTTTTAAATAGTAATCAAAACATTTTTTACATATTTCAACTAGCATACTTAAAACTTGCAGAATGAACAAATAGGTACCCAGTTTTCACTCGATAAGGGAGAGTCAGAATAATAAATAGGAATTGTGCTGGATTTGGATATGTAAGGGGAAGTAAGGTTTAACCTATATTTTTCCTTGGATAGAAAGTACTTTCCCGGACTCTTTCCATTTCTCTTCATACAATTGGCAAATGGCAATAGGTGGTTTGGGAGAAATTGTTTGCGTCAGGAAGGTAAACAAATGTATGCAAGCAAAGTGGGCATTTCTATGTCTGTGTGAGTGTGGGACTCCATGTAGACGTTAGTGAGTGTGAAATATACTTTGCAATATCACACTCTCAGCGTTTTTCTTTTTTCGTTTGTTTTCACCTCCCTCCTTTATCCCGGTTCTGCTCTTCTATGACAAAAGCCAAACCAGCAATATCCGACTTCAAAAGCGTTTCGGCTTCAAGTGGGAATAAAAATACAAAAAAAAGGAAGGAAAAAAGAATTCGATAAAAAAGTGAAAGACATAGAAAGCTCTATACCGCCGTAAATACCAGAAAATCCTTTTGTTTCTTTCTACATTTTGCACTATGCACTCACTCAACACCTAGCATATATACCTCTACCTCAGAACCAACTTCAGAATTTATAAAGATTCCTGTCTCTACATTTTCAATAAAAATATTGATGTTGGGATGCTAACTCGTGATTCCCCGTATTTGCAACCTTCAATTTACTACAAACATGCCTGCATAGCTGTGGATCCGAAGCAAGCCTTTTGTTATGCAACATATACTTCTTGCCATAAAGTCCTAGGGTAGTGAAAGTGAAAAACATCTGATGAATTTCATTTCGCTCTGGATATTCCCAATACTTCATCTTCTCATTCAGATTCAAAAGCACCCTTCAACGATTCTTCATTCCATATTTAGGATTTTCATACGTGAAATATTGAGTATGAGTACGGATATGAAGTGCTTGGATTATATATGACGTGTTCATGCAATCTATAAGCTTGTAATTACGTACATCTTATAAGGAGTGAATATTCAACACTTCTTCATGTTTGCAGTTGTCTTTACTTTACTAAACAGGGGAATATAACTAGCTGGGATGTTTTTTTTACTAAAGCTTAGAATTACTTGTTAAAACTGGTTTTTGCTTTCCCCCTCATTTTTGTTTTTGTGCCACTCTCTCCTCGTTACTTACTCAAGTATTTTTCTTGTTAAATGCATTCATACTTCACAGACTTTCTCCAGACGACAGACAAAAATCGACGTAAACAGGTCCGGAAAGCCATTTTATTCTTCAAGATCATTGGAATGAGTTGGGGGAAACCAGGAGTGAAAAGAGAACGGGAAAAATAAGTACGAATAAGGAAAATGGTGAAAAGTTGAAAGTACGTCTGGGAATAAAGATGGAACGACTCGTGTGGGATTTGGTGTACTTATAATATGGACAAAAAAGTGGAAGAAGGAGGAATGGCAGTCATATCAGGGGGCTGAGTAGAAGCTGCAGGAATATATAGTAATCATTAGGGCTCGGACTTATATGACCGTATTATGGCGAAATATGTATGAATTTATGATCGAAAACACGGGAAAATATGAACGATAATATGAACGTATATACCCCAAAAATACATAGTATTTTGATATAACCCAAATATTTTTTTGCAGAGAAACTTAATTGTTAATTTCACAAACTTAACTGTTATTCCGGCATGATTGTTCGGTTTTAAATTCGATGTTATATTTTTGCTACTTTGGTTTTGAGTGTTTTCTAAACGTTTGTTGCTTTCAAAAAATTAAAATACACATGGCCAAATATATGAATTTTCATAAAATATGGCTGAAAAAGTGGGTTTTTATGACATATGACCGTATTTTGCTAAAATATGACCAGTAATATGAAATATGAACGGAAACGGGAAAATATGAAAAATATGAACTTATAAATGTCCGTCAATCGACTCATTTTTAGTCAAAACACTTCCATGATAAAAGTTAGCGCGTTGCATATAGGCGTTACAGATATGAAAAATCACGTATGTCCGAGCCCTAGTAATCATGTAAAAAAAAAGCAAATAGAAGGAAGACGGATGAGAAGCGAAGATACTCGGTTTCCCTTCTTCTTTCATTTCACTTTGTATTTTTTTGTGTGCTCGTTATTATTTTCTTTGGAATTTTTCACATCTCCTCGCCTCTGCCACAAGCATAAAAATTGGGGAAAGGGATAGACAGACGTAATTTTTTTACCTACCATCTTAACAACTAAATGCTCTAGGTTTCATCTTATTATCTCACAACAGTGTAAGGAAAGGGAACAGTGTTCACGTGGGAAAGGATAAAATACCACTCCCGTATAATATAGGTGCAAACGTGAAAGTCAAAAAAGCGAGTCAGTGTTACACCTCTGCATGCATGAATAGACGTAAACAAAAAATAGTTTTTATGATTTTCCCTATTCTCATGGATGGAGAAAACTAATATAATGATGGGTTTTGTGTGTTTCCTGATGACGCCCGGTGCAAGTAGGCCATCAGACGTAGTTTGGCCTTTAGCGCACCAACTTATTTTCACATTTTGTTTAACTTTTTCTGATCTGAAGGAAGCAGAGTGTGTATAGTAGGCATTTTTGAAAAATGTAGTACTAATCCTCAGACGCAGTCTTATCTTTTTCATATCACATTCAGTATGATTCAAAAAAATACGAAATGTTCATTCTTACTATAAGTTATATTCTTATCTATACGTGGATCTATTGGGTTTACTTCTCCATCATTTACAAGACGAGAAAACAGTTAGTCGGAATCACGAAACTTTTATTCAGGTATATGTATGTGCATTGTCTGCTTGCATGTTGGACAGCCAAAAATGATGCTGAGTAGCGATTGATGAACTAGGAAAGGTATTTGTTTCATGTGTAAGATTTTTCTGCATTGCTAGCAGTGGAAGTCTCGCTAATGGTAATAAAATTGACACTCATTGCCTAAAAAATTCCTAGTGACTGTACTGTTTATACAAAATCGTATACACGAAGCTACTTCTATTAACATAAATATGTGGCAAAATCGTCCCCGAAGAAACTGCTACAAACGAAACACAAAAGTGCAAAGCAACGGTTCTTGATTTTCAGAAATTTAAGAATAAGAAAATCCTACCAAAACCTTTCCCTTCACTTTCAAATAGGTATGGAATCTCTGCTTCGTAATGTCAGCGCACTCATGCATATGCATCGCATTTGATATCATCAAGGCGTCCTTTCTCGAACTCCCTTTATCTCTCTCAGCAGCTCACCTTTTGGACTTTAATCAATAAATGACAATGCTCTTTATACACTGTTATTGTGATGTGTTCGCTATGCACAGAGAAAGGACGTGAACTTTAACCGAGCGGATATACCTACAACCTCTTGAAAAAGGAATCTCCCTACTTACTTCTACTTACTTCTTTGTGCAAAGTATCCTAAATAAAATGTCGAGATTTTTTCCTTTATATTTATCTTTCTTATCCGGTACAATGGATTTCTTCAAGGGTAAAAGGTACAATGAGGGAACAAGGGCGGAAATAAAAATGAAAAGGAAACACTATACTTTCTCAACAAGAGCGGGTGGGCATAGCATAATGGCAGCTCGTTTAAGGTATTGATTCCGTTTTATTCAAAAAAGAAAGCCCTTGGAAAGGATGATATGACATAGGACAGAAATGAACACTGATTGCCAAACTACACTATTTACATAAACTAGAGCGTAGTCTACTTCTGTTTTTTTATCTAGTCTGACATTCTTTTTGAAGTCAGTCAAACATCCTTATGATAAAAATCAATGAAGAAAGCACAGAGAAACGAAAATTCTTGCTTCCTTCTACCAATATAATAGTACATGTTTTGATCATCTCCCATTTGGCTGTCAAAACTCCTACATAATTAGAGCGGAATTCATCTGAGATGCAGTACACATACCTAAGTACTTACTATTTCATAAATATTGACTTGATTGCTTTGACTGAAGTCTGTGGATCTTCACTCTAACATTGCAGGAAACTGGCGTCAGCTTCCTTATCCATACCAGGAAAATAAAAACACGAACACGTGTTAACCTACTCTACGCAACGTACTGTAGACAGTTAGCCCTCTTATCTTTTAAACTGCTTTTGAATTTCCAAAATTTTCCTCCATTTCCCCTTTCCAAACTGCAAGGGAAACGTAGTTGGCACTAGAGTACTATAAGCCTTCTTGAGCAGAGAGTTTCTCAAATATTTATACATTTCACTCATCCAGCCAGAAAGAGAGAAAAAACTGGAAATGACTTTTATTGGAGGGAAATTACATACGTTAGTGATGAAGTTGTTGAAGAGGAAGTGTAGGATATGAGAATATCCTGATGTGAAGGCGTCGGCAAGGAAAGAGCGAGGGGCTTCCAACAGAAAAAAAGAACTTTATGACAGTACATGTTATAAAAAACTGAAAGCTGGCAATAATGTTATATGTAATGCAACTCGTAATTCTTACGGGGACAAAGGTAGCTAAAGCTAAAAAAAATGTAATACAGAGCAGTAGACTATTATAAAGTTGATGGGGGTCTGTAACATCAACCTTGAAAAAAACACGAAGCGTGAGAAGGGAGCCAAGAAGCTGTGTTTATATCGCTCGTCTCCCACTCGGCACAAGTACATGGGATCATCATCATCATAATATGAAGTGGTATTTGAAGGGTAGATAAAAATCTTATATTTTTTGAAGGAAAGGAAAAATGCACTTCGTTTTTACTAAGTCTTTTGGTGTTAAAAAGCTGAAGGAATTTTCCTTTCCCGGAAATAATGCAATACCATTTCAGGTGGTATCGCACCGGCTAGCACACGCACATTTAGTGCTGTAAAAAAAATCTCGTAAAAAATAGATGGCTTGCAACAAGGAAAAATCCCATTTTTGGAGAGATATGCTGAACTGAAGTCAATGTCTTTTTTAGGTTTTTCTCCCCGCTGCCTCGAAACTCTGAGTGCTTGAAAAGACAGATGACGATGGATTTTCTTTTAAAGAAAAAGAATGTTCGACAAGAAACTAAAAGACACGGAGTCTGTCATGATGACAAACTAAAACTGCCGTTTTAATATATCTTCTATAGACAAGACACCTTTTCCGTGTGTTTTCCCCCAAACTTTCCCCTTAACTTACTTAAGCAAGTTAGAAGTGGGAATAGCATATCGTGGGCCTTTAACTCCACACGCCAGAAGGGGAAGCACTATACTTATATATTTGATTTGAGCTACCGAAGAAACCCGTATGAAAGGAAAGCACGATCCTCAGCAGCTTTCCTTCCCCATCTGGCAAAAAACTGCAGTTGTTGCAACTCCATACACTTCCCCATATACAAGGCAGTCAGCAGCATTATCGTCAACAACATCATCATGTTGATGATCTGAGGGAACAACGGGCCAAAAACCAGGAGCAGCGTGAAGAAAAACACACGTTCCATGCCAAGTAAGTGCCAAGGGAAAAAATGAACTAAAGCTGGGGAAAGGGCATACAAGACATCTGTAGAACTGAGGGCCACGTCGTCGGAAGGAACGACCGTGATCCGCCACACCACACAACCACAGCCACCGCCAGCCATCACATCACACCTTTTACCTCTTCATGGAGGAATGTATGGGTAAAGGTATGTACCATTTTTTTTAAACCTAAGCGGAAATAAATATTATGCGCCTACTTGTACAGAATAAGATCTGACATAGAATTAGAGTCTAAAGCTGGAGAAGTGTTTTGGGTTTAAAATTTTATTCGACTTTCCAAGCCGAAATGGTTTACGTTCATACAAACCATACGTAAAAATGCTTTTCTTCTTACCTCGCGGTGCAGTAGCCATTTGTAGACTCACACAATAAGTACGAGAGTATTTAAGAAAATATATGTAAACGTGCTTACACAACTTTTTATTCTTGAGGCATTTGATGCGTACATTTCAATTGAAAACGAAAGCTGGAGCCATTTATTGTGTTATGTGCAGGAAGTAAAACGGGAGGGTAACGATTTTTTCCTATAGGGAGAAAGTCAGCTGAAAGTTGAAGTTGACTGTAGAGGCACTACATCAGCCATAGTTAAAAGTAAGAAGGGGAAAAGGTACTGAAGAATGTGGAGTCGAAATATATGAAGAGGTTGGTTGTGTGCAGGTACGAACTGTAAGAGCCAACATGTTATTCAGCTTTATTGCAGATTGAAAAACTCAATTTTCTCTCCTAAACTATGCCATTTCCTTGCACAGTGTTATGCATCTTTTTTCTTCTCGTCGATAAAAGGCCATGACTGAATACAAATTTCTTTACTTTTACGACTGACAGAGAAAAGAGAAAAATGTTAAGGATGTATGTGGGAATCATGACTGCAAGGAGCTGAAAAATGGTGTCTTTCTATATCTCCAAACATTCCTTCAAATTTCAGGGAAAAGTGCGTTTGTCCTCGTTGACTGAAAGGGAGGGAAAGATACGGGATCACATCAAAACAGATGAAAACGAATGTAAATGGTAGTTATGCCACTGTTAGTTTTCCTTGTTGAGGTGATATGTGTAATACACGTAGGAAGGAAGGGATAACTACGTGTGGCTGATAGCGCAGTAGAAAAGTACTTACAATAATGATATGAGAAAGTTTACATATTGCTCCCGGCAGAAAGGGTAAAAAGGAGGGAGTTTTTGTCAGAGCTCCACTTTCACATCCTACTCAATTCAACTCATATGCCTTCAAGAATACAAGTGTTCACTTTCTCGGCTAAAAAGTCGACGTGCTTCCATTGTAGTAGTGTGAATAGTTTGTCTTTTCAGAATAATGATAATGTTATTTTATTGAGTAACACAATTCCGCTACAGCGTCGTATTCACAAATCAGTTGAGTCTTTTTTCATTTCATTTGAGATTATTGAATCCTTCAGCAGTATGTGTTGAATAAATTTGAAGGGAACGGAGAAATAAGTCTGCTGTATTTAAAAAGAGGATAGAATATCAATAACACAAGACATTTATAAAAATTCTTTTAAAATGCTTGTGTAGACGTTGACTATTGGAGGGCTAAACTAACCCAATTCACTTTTATTTACTGCTTTGACTGACGATTAGCATGGACGTGCTCGATTGCTGAAGTAGTAAAATGTACTGACTTGGTTTGTGCAACAAAAGACACTATGCTGAGGTGAGGATCATACTAGTTTGTTTTACTTAAAATCTGAGATATTATGTTCGTGCAATAGAATTAAAAAGGACAGAATATCATTATTGTCATTAGGAATATCTCTTGTTCGTGCAAAATTGTTTCATTAAGTTTGTGCAATAATAATAATATTTCAGTTTACAAAATTTCGAAACTGTACGGTGAGGTGTGGGATACATGTGAATTGAAGTTTAACTTTTTAAAGTTTAATTGTGATTGAATCGAAAAATAACTTTTATGCTTATCTTTAAGTATTAACCTCATGTCGTTCAAAGAACATTAAAGCATACATCTGATTGTCGTAATGCAAACAACTCACAACAATGTGCAAGTACTGACGATGAGCACCTTACTTAGCAGGACGAAAGAATGAAAATAAAAACGATGTCGCATCCATTCCAGCAAAGAAAAGTCAATGAGGGAAAGTCCATAGTCATAATCTAAGAAGAAATCTCAAGAGCCCTCATTCCCTCCGAAAATGGACACATTCCCTACATTCAAACTTTTCCCTATTTGCAACACTCATATAATGGGATGATTATGATAAAGTAAGCACACAAGTGGCAGAAGAGTAGCAATATCATCGCATTTTCCTCATCATACCGAACGAAAATATTCATAACTGGTAGTAAAAAAGGAAAATAAACGTGTACTGAAGAATAGGCATGAATGCACGCACTTAGCGAGGGTCTTGGGAGGGATATCATATCTACTAGTTTCCTACTCTCAAGGCTTTCAATGTCTTGTTTTACCCTCCCCTCCATTCAGAACTGCTTCAGGAGAAAGGAAAAAACGCTCTTGGAGGACAGTCAGTTCAGTCTCTGTTGATTGTGTGGATGTGCGTTTGAAGAGGAAACCGGAAAAAAGAAAGCTCAGAAAATAAGCATGTATGACAGGAGCTGCTCATGCATACAGAAGAGGAAAAGAATATAATAGCATATGCGGCCTTTCCTCTCATTTTTATGACAATATCACACAAGAGACGTTGAGGGAAAAGGGAGGAGATGAAGAGATCAACGAACCGACATATCATCTTTAATATAATAACGTGTCTAAAGTCCAAAACTATATCATTATAAATGTAACGCGGATGAGTCCCGCTTTTCATTTCTACTTTTCCCTTTGACTTTGTGACCCATCACTACTCTTTCGTCCTTGTACTGAGCTAGTGCTGGAGGGTCTCTCTCTGGCACACAATTTCTCAAAGTTCGGTGGTGAATGGGGATGGGGATGCATGCAATCGAAAAAGATTTCCTCGTATTCCTGGAAAAGTTAATATTCTTCACATCTTTATAGTTTTTACGATGCTTATAGAAGTAGACCTTTTAATATGTACACAATCATAAAATTGTATGCAGTTTCATGCCATTAAACACTCGACCTTCCGGGAAACTCCTAAGAAAAGGATTGTGTAGAAGAGGGTGGTTTGGAAGGAAGTTGGGGAATCGTTTTATGTAAAAGGATTTCATGACTCTAGTGGCTCACAGACCACGACTTTGCGCTTCTTCAATAATACTGTGGATTGCAAACATTTAGACAGGATTCTTATGGATGATACACTGCTAGTGATTGAGAACTGCAGAATACTCCCTCTGAATGAACAGTGGCAACATTTTAAAGAGCATTAAATTATTTAAATCACAGATTAAACTTTTTTAGGTCGAGTTCTACTGTAAACATACTACATGTTATCTTCCTACAATTATAGTAGCTCACTCACAATCACAAATGTGAACTTAACTTGACATTTTCTTATGTTGGTTTCTTTACTTACCTCTGACTTAAGGCCAAAAATTGTGAGAAATTAAGTAAGAGCGATGTGGTTTATTGTAAAACTTACAAGAATATGACTTACCGTACCTATAAAATGGAAAGCGTCATTTTTCTATTTTATGTAAAACACACTCGTGTTAAAAAAATATACTTTTGTTAAATGTATAAAATGCATATTTCCAAGTCCAATCATGCCGGTTTTTCCTTCTATTTTTACAAAATTCTCAACAATAATAGTGCTGCAATGCGTACTGTATGAGTTTCCGTACTGTCTAGCATTTGTGAATGGTGTAGTGCTTTAGTGAAATTTATTCCAATTTGAGTTAGCAGCATCATGCATTCATTTGCATGCACTTTTGAACTTCAGTTGAAGTTAAAACTAAGCCCCTGAGAAAAATGCGTTTTCATCAGCCCAGCCATTTAATTAATGCTAAAAGGAGGATCGCATTTAATGACATTAAGCTTCTCAAAATTTGAGCGTAGAATGAGAATGAATGTCAGCCGTCAATCAAGCTGCATAAAAGTTTCCCAGTAGGGAGTAGGTGAAAGCGCAGCCAAATAGAATGTAAACTATCGTATTTTTCATGAGCAACTTGATTGAACTCCAGTTTCAAATGCTATCACTGATGAAATCCACCCCCGTATATAGAGAAATAAAGTAAAGTAAAAAGTAGTGGGAGGAGAAAAGCTCGTAGAAATGTAAT
>JAQGAI010003442.1:0-10748 GCA_034696905.1 Lepidocyrtus violaceus
CACACTGCTCCAGAAGCTATTTATTGGCCGGGTTCCTCAGCCGAGGTTCCCTTTCATATTCGTGTACAGCCCGTACAGAGGGCATGATATGGTGGGCAATTCCTAATTTCATCATTTTCATCTCGCATTTGATTGTTTCGTTCCCTTGTTGATTTGATAGTCGGCAGAGTGGTGGTGGATTGCGCGCCGGGTCGGTTTGCAATTTGCAGCATTGCAATGATAGCGATAGCAAAGCAATATCAACATCAACCAACTGTACACATAGTTGCATTCAAGTTCCGTAGACAGCATTGTTTGGGCGGAATGCCGGCCATAGCCAGTTTACACTTTAGCTTGCCGACAGCTCCGGTAGCACTTTTAGCCGACGCAGGTGACTACACAACTTCAAAATGCATCCATGTTGATGTGCATTATTGCCCACGACTCCGCATTGCATTCCGAATCACCCAAAGTCCAAAGCAGCTGAACTAAACAGTCCGCTATCGCTATTGAATAAAGGAGGTAAACAACTAAGGGGAAGATGATATAAACAGAACTAAATTATTTAGCTAACTGTACAGTGTGAACCTTTAAATGAATCTTTTATAAACATGTGATGTGACCAATTTCAAATTTTACTTCATCCATTTGATTTGGACTTTGGACTTAGCTATTTTAGGTTTGATTAGAGTCTGTCAGTCAGTGAACTCTGTAAATTGCTGTTAACAGTTCATCAACTGTAAACTATAGTTTTTGTTTTAATTGGTTGGTATACAAAAATACAATGAATGATGAAAAATCGGAATATATAGTGCTTTTCTATTGAATTGAACGGTTGATCGCAGTTAATTTTAATTATTCCATTAATTATAAGTCCACCTTAGTCTTCACGGAGTAGCGTCCTTCCAGGAGAACTCTCCTCGTATACTTTGAGCTGGAACTGTTACAGGAACCGGGATTGGAGTATTCGGCGATGTACGAGCATGAAGCTCCCAACGGTCCTGGCACTGACCTTGCCGGTAAATGTAGTTTTATTTTTTATACTGTATTTTTCTTTTCAACCATTTATTGTTTATCTGGAAAATTATTTTAAATTAAAAACCAAATTGAGTTTAATTTAATCTAAGATGTAATGAGGTAGTAGTGAAAGTTCATTATTTCATTACAGGAAATAAATACAAAATAAGAAAAATTATCTTATATCTAAACAGTATAATGTATCTCTTTAGGGTTGCCAAATCATGTAGAAGGCACGCCTGATATTCACCCCAGTGTTTGCATTCGGCTTTATAAAGAGAAGTATCAAATGCTGTATCAATCAAGAGACAACTCTAATGAGATTGTTGAAGCCTGTAGGGAGATCTTCAATTCTCGTATTTCAGAGTACACGTGAGCGTTTTAAATAATGATAATACATATAATAGCAATGTTTTCTTCAGAAGTTTAATGGTTGAATTCAGGGAAATTTCACTCATGTGTATTTTTGTTCCTTTACTTTAATCAGGGAGGCCAGTGAAAAACGCATAATGATGGATCAAACAATACGGGAGTATTTGTTAGAAACGTTGATTACGAAGCCGGAAGGATGGGCTCCGTTTCTAGATCTAACGATAACAATGACGCGTGAGGAGATGTGTTCACCAACAGCACCTATTACGTTATTGACGGATTTGGTAGAACTGAGTAGTCTGGAGGATTGCTCGTTCGTTTTTGATTTTGTGGAGTCCAGATTAGATGTTTGGAAGGATCCTCTGTTTTACGGCTCAGGGAAAAATGCAGTTTTAAGAATGTGTAACGGTTAGTAAAGTTCAAAGTTAAATTATGAAAATGAAAAGTTATGTTTTTCCCTTTTGCATTATACTAATATAAATGTTTGTATTTGTACCATTAGATTTACTCCGTCGCCAGTCGAGAGCCCAGAATACCGTTTTCTGTGGTCGCATATTAATATTTTTGGCAAATTACTTCCCTTTCTCCGAACGTTCGGGTTTAAACATTATGTCCGAGTTTAATTCTGATAATGTTACGAAGTTCAGAACAGGAGAAGATGCTGATGATCCAGAGGACCAAATGGAAATAGTGGAGAGTAGCGATGATAAGCTGTTTGAAGGAATGGATCTAGCTATACCGGGGTTGGATAAGATTGTTAGTTTGACACAGGAAGAAAAGAAGAAGATCAAAGTTGATCACAATCTATATGTAAAGTTTTGGTCTCTGCAAGATTACTTTCGAACTCCTACCAAATGTTTTGAAAAGCTTGCCTGGAAGACGTTTTCAATGGTAAATATAACACAAACAATTTTTGTCTTAAATGTTACGTATACGTTTTGTTTGTTTGAAATGTAATTATTAATTATATCTTTTAACTCATCAGTACACTCTGGATGTTTTGGGAGCTTTCCATTCTTTCAAACTCGATGACACCAGCTACAAAAAGAGAATCGAAAGGACGGATGAAAACTTGCCAAGTATAAATCCTATTCCCAAGTTAGGCGATGAGAACTTGTATTTTGCTAAATACCTTACTAACAGACGCCTTTTGGAGTTGCAAATGAGTGATCCAGCGTTCCGAAGATATTTTTTAGTACAACTTCTTCTGATTCTCCAGTACTTGACTATTCCTGCTAAGTCAAAAACGTAATACATTTTTTTTTGTATCAACCCGTTATCGTCAAGTCTAACAGTGATTCAAGTGTCAAATCTAAATTTTTTAATGTCCTTTTTTATGTGAAGTGATGAACATGTCCTTGACGAAGATCAGTTAGAGTTCATAAAGAAAACCACCGATAAAATATATGAGCTTTTATCTGAAACTCCTCCAAACGGTCGTGAGTTCGTGAAATGTGTTAGACATATATTAAAGGTAATTGATAATAGTCGGGCGTAAAATTTTTGAAAGAAGTATAAAGCATTTGTGACCTGGCGGCTATAATAATTACTACTGGTACCTTTATTATTACTAATGTAGAGAGAAGACCTATGGAATAAATGGAAAAACGACGGTTGTCAGGCTTTCAAGAAACCAGCACCGCCTTCATTTGCTTCAGCAGGAACTGCCAGCAAAGCGAACGGGGATTCAAAGAAAGTCGCAGATGGACTGGGTTCCCCTTCCGAAGAAGTAGCGAAACCAAGGAAGAGGAAAAGACCACGCCTCCATATTGGTGATCTTGTGAAAGATGCTTGTCAGAAGAATAAAGTCCATCTAGGACAGTAAGTTCATACATTTTTCTCATGGGCCTTTTCAATTGATTTTGACCACAATGTTTGTAAATGGTTGTTTATGTTTATGGTTACTAATTACAGCCCAGATCTGACGAAATTATGGAATATATGCCCGGATAACCTTGAGGCTTGTCGAATGGACTCCAGGAATTTCGTTCCTCAAATAGATATATTTTTTGCTAAAGCATTCGAAGAAATGGAAGCAGAACCTACTGCCCTGAGTGCTTTGGTGGATCCCAAGAAGGAAGTCAAGCCAAAAGAGTAAGTCATCCTAAGTCTGTTTAACTCAAAAACTCGAAGGTAAAACAAAAGTACTTTAGCTAAATGATTTTTATTCTTTTTTAAAACTGTCTGAGCAGAATATTAGGAGACCCAATGTATGGATGGAAGGCACTCAGGCTACTTGCCCGTCGTAGTCCTTATTTTTTCCAAATGTTTGGAGGGGCTCCCATTAGCCCTTTGCAAAATTACTTGGAATATGTTCTCAAAAAAATTAAGGCGGAACGTGAGCCTCCTGTAAACTCCCAAGAAGATCCTTCTACGGTACGAAACTAAATCGTTCAAATCGGTACATATTAAAAGTTATAAGCTGATGTAGTGATGTGAATTATGACATAACGATTTGTAATGTATAATTTACAGCCAAATAGTAAAGGAAATCATGCAAAACTTGCTGGGAATGATTCTCAATCAAATCAAGACTCTGAAAATAACGTTGATGGGGAACAAGTAATGGAAGCAGCGTCCGCCGAAGACGACGAAATTTTGAGACCTGAAGAAAATAAAGAAGGCAGTGAAAGTGGTGAAGAAGAAGGCGAAGTAACAGATAAATTAATTCGACCTTTGACTGAAGAAGAACAGCAAGCACTGGCAAAAGGATTGGGCAAAAATTGGCAAAAGCTAGCAGCGAAACTAGGATTTAAGGCGGATGAGGTAACTTGACAGGACTATTGATGTTGTAGCATTTAATCGCTGAATCTTGCTGAAAGACACTATACATTAATCATACATTTGTATTACGAATATTTTTAGATTGAGTTCTTCCAAGATAGCCACAAAGAAGATGCAGCGTTTATAATGCTGAAAAACTGGCAAGACCAAGATGACGACGCCAACGCGGCTGAACTAATTTATCAATTGGAGGGACTGAAATTAAAGGAACTAGTTTCAGAAGTGTTTAGGCAATAATAAATGTGCAAAAAACTAGACGAATAGAGCATAACTAACCATTGTATTTTTATGTACTTACGACAAATACTATAGACGGATACCTATATCAACTGTCATGATCTTCACTCAAAAGTAGTTTTGTATGTGATAGTGATGGTAAAATATAAAACATTTTCAAAATACTTTGACTTAAAATGAATTATCGATAGGCTGAACATGTGAATCAGAGGTAATGAAATAGATAGATCCGTTTACCTAATTTTCAACGTAATCAAGTAACTCAATGATTAGGATTAATCAATAGGTTTTGTTATTTTGTTATTATTTATCTTAATGAAATTTTATTCAGTTATGAAGCTGTAAAAAGAATGTGACTTCCCGTAAAATATTATATTGTTAAAACTATTATTTTAAGGTAATAAGATGATTTTTTTAAATAAAAGTAAAGTAAGAAGAGTATACTGAACCTAACTAACTATTTTTTGCAGAGGTATGTTTTTTTACAGAAATGAATGAATCATTACTGCCGGACCGGTATCTTTGTGGCCATAAGAAAGTTAGATAGTTAGATACACACTCATCACAATCACATACATAACTTTTGCTCTCGGCAATAAAAGACACTAATCTCTAGTCATCAGTCATCAGTTCCATCATTAAAATCATCGGCGATATGTAAAGAAAGGATGCAAAAAAAATCATACATGAATGGCAACAACAGTTGCAAAAACAAACCTTATTGCAGTCAGTCGTGGGGGGGATATCATGGTTTTGTGTACGAGTGTACGGGGAACGTGCAACAGATTGAGTGCATTTTTATGGCGCAGCAGGCCAACTCAAATAAGCTGTACATCAACCAAAACAAAATCACTTCTTTTGTTGAAGCTTCCTTTTCACAATAAGCTCATTTATTAGTGGAGAAGTGAGTTTAGTGGAGGTGTCAGCTCATTTTGCGTTTTCAATTTTCGAAATAGTTGATGGTGAATTGCATAAGTGCAAGTTAAGACTTTGAGAAATAGTGCATGGACTTCGTCGAGTTTTTTAAAAGCTAGTACAATGTCTGCTGGCACCAGTAACTCGATGCCTTCGTCGTCTCCGACTCCGACCACATTACCTCCGAAGTTTGGTGGGGTTGATAAGGATGACCTTATTGATAACAACAGTGACAGCGACGATCAAGTTGAAGACATAAACGAGGATGAAGTTTTGGGGAAATGCAAACCGGAAACGAAAAAGGCAAGAGTTTCCGGGCAATCCGAAGTCGGCCCTGGAACTGACAGCAACGTACTCGAAGACCCGTTAAAATTCTCCTTGTCCTTGTTGACCAGTGATTCTGCAGCTAACGCCAAGGCAAAGTTGGATTCCTTGGAGTTTGAATTTTTGAAGCCGATCTGTGCTGAAGTGCTCCGCGAACCGAATGAGAAGATTTTGAAGAATTTGGAGGATGGGTTGGATACGGTGGGGACGGTCCCGGGCCATTTGTCAGAATTTGTGATATTCCCTTTCGCAATCCATCTGAAGCTTATCAGAAAATTTAAGTAAGTACCGTGGTTTTGTGTTCACATTTTAATCAAAGTGTATTGTATTGTCATTTATTTGGATGATATTTATTTGGATGATTTTGTTTTATTGAATGACTGTTTTACTTAATGTCTGGTGTGTTTATGATTTGTTGCAGAGTATCGCAAAGGATTGGAATCTTCAGGACCCTGGGAAAGCTTTTGGAAAAGACTGAACTCCCCAATTCATATGACATGTTCGTGAATATATTTCAGAAACTCTTTGTAGCTTTAGCCCTTCCACAGAATATGACGATTGGTAAGTAAGCTACTTTAAAGATGGAACACAAAAATGTAATAATTATTTATTTACTAGTAAATTATTCTAATATTGGCATTCGGAACGATATTTGCAGTGAATACACAAATGGTGGAAGAAGAAATGGAGTCAATCGTAAAATGCGTGGAACAAATAAGCCTTCATAGTCTTCCTTATCATATGGACACGATTTGCGAAGCTGGGAAATTACAGATTTTTGGACAGGCTATTTTTATTCTACTTCAGTTAATTGGCCCAGATATTTCAAAGGAAATAAGGTAAATGTGTTCTAAACTTTGCTATTGCTGCGTAGATTAAATGTTATCGCATCATTAACCCACCCACGGTTTGATTACTATTTCAGATTACTAACTTTGGGAACTCTTGAGCATTTGGTGAATTTATGTGATGGCAAGTCCAATAGATGTAAGGCTCTTTATCAGTTCCTTCCAGGAATTGTCTCTAAAACTCGAAAAGTTTGTATTCCCTCAGCAGGTCACACGATTAAAAGTGTAGCGCTGGTAAGCGTATTCCTTTTCTTATCATAAAGTTTAGTACAAAGCACAATATGAAATTACTTTGATATCGTAGTCAGTAGTGTGGTACTAATTTCTTTGAAACTATTTAGTTATCACTTAACATCATGGGGAAAACCATTCGGATCAGTACAGAATTTCAGGAGCCAAAAGATCTCGTACAAGCAGATGAGATGTTGAGTAAAATTGTGGAATTGCTGAGCAAAGACTATATCCTCAATACGGATGTGGATTATCGAAAATCATTTCTTGAATTTTGTCGGGATGTCATTTCTCGAGATACGTTAGTCACCAATTTTAGTTAATTTTTATTTTCTGTAACGGTTATTTTTTTTAAATGAATTTATTGAATTTTAAATTGAAATATTATTTATATAATTCAACTGTTTCATGTACAACAGGAAACTTCCGAATTGTGGGAGAATCGTTTCAAAAGTCCTACTTCAATTGAAAGAAGACACTACCGATGAAATCACTGAAGGCTGTGGCGAGGTCCTTAGAAACCGTGGAGCTGTCGAAGAACTCAATTTTGAAGCCCTGGCAAATCTTATTCGCACTGCTGAAACTCATTTGAAATCCGGAGATGATACTTCCTGCGTTCTTGCTTTACGAGAACTATCTTCCGTTTTGTCAACTAGAAAATTGTCGTTCGTAGAATTCCAAACATTCCTACCAATACTTTTCAAGTTTATGAATGAGGTCGTCTGGAAGTTTAGGAATAGTATAACTGTTGACAATAGCAAAGTAAGCGACCCGATATTTAATGCGTCCACAAAACTTTGTCAAAATTTAATTACCAGTACAGATCAGGATGTCGTAGTATTCGAATTTACCTCTGTAATATCCGAGCTGCAAAATAAGGCGGGCATTGTTCAGAATACTGTAGGAATTCTAGTTACTTTTAATATCGTGTTATCTGCGTTACTTAAAGATATACCAGATAGTATTAGTGAATTTGAAGCGGCAAATATTGCAGAAATATATTTGTTGTTAGTGGACATGCAGTCTTCAGAAGTAGTATTAAATGCCTTGTCTTCAGATATCCCAGCGGTTCAGTCCCAGGCAGAAATAAGAAAGGCTTATTTATTAGAAGGGCTAGGGATTTTAGGAAAGGGCTATCCAAAAACTGTTATTCCAATCGTTCTCTATCCTTTGATTGAACATGCAGGGATGCAAAATTCCGAGGCTGTAAATGAGGCTGCCGACTTAGCTTTGAAAAAAATATCCTCCCCTTTAGAAATGGACAAGTTTTTGGAGGAAAATTTAGAATTTATTATGAATGAAATCGGTGTGAGGATGCTAAATTTAAGTTTATATCCGAACTGTCCAAATGCAATGGTATATCTTGCCCAATATTTCGACTTTAGTAGGGATTCATTTTCAGGCTTTATAGATCAGATATTTGAGAGATGTTCGGACAGGTTTGGTGGTGGTGATGTGCAGCACATTTATGTGAAAGTATTTTATGCACTGATAAAGTCTATATCGAATCATTTCACGAATGAAGTTAAAGTAGAGGAAGGGAGTGTTGTAAAAGAAGCGTCACTGATGGAGAAACTGCTGGACTACCAGCGAACGGTTGGAATCACCCATCCTTCCGTAATCGAACACGGCGAATCAATGGCCGAAGCAGATACGACTGGAAGTCTTTCAGAGTCCGATTTCAAGACTGAAGTACCCATTGAAGGGACTGAGAACGCAGATGAAGAAGAAGTTTTAGACCCTGTTCGAGAATTAGTTTTGAGAATCTCGCAGCGGGTGCTAAATTTCTTACCGAATAATGAACGATCAGTCAGGCTATCCGCGATGGAGTCTTTAATTTGTGGACTTCCATTGCTGAAACATCACGAAAATTCTATTTTACCTTTGTCTCATACCATTTGGCAGAATTTGGTTCCAAGGTTTGTAAAATGTGTTGATTTCAATATTTTTATTAAACATTTACGTAATCGTATTTGCATACTTTTAATGATTGTGCGTGTTGTGTTACTCTTCTGTTGCAGATTTGACGAAAAAGATTACGTGATTGTACGAAAATCGTTTGAACTCCTCCAAACGCTTTGTACCTGCTGTGGCATGTTCCTTAAAAAGAGGACGGTCGAAGAAGCATTCCCGAGATTGTCCACATTACTACTGAACCTAGCTAAGGAAGGAGAACAAGTGAAAAATAAGAACCGACAATATTATACTTACACGCAAGCCTATAAACTGCAGCTTACGGTGCTTCAGGTAACTGTTAATGGAAGCTACAGCTTATAAACCATTTATTTGCTTGCGTGCGTGTGGTCATCATATCACGTAACTATTTGTATAATGAACCCGATTATCAATCGCTGTATTTGATTTTCAAGGGAATGGGCTTTTTACTGGATGCCATTGACGTGCAAGAGTTTGAATTGGACAAGATCGTTAGTGGCTGCATAATGTACCTCAATCCCAATCAACATAAAAATCTTCGAGTAAGTTGAGGCAAATAACAACTGATATGATTCATAAAATTTGACTCTGTGTTGTGTTATGAATATGGTGCCTTTTATTTTATTTATGCTCAAAATGATTTACTGACGCAGGAAGCCGCAATGAAGTTATTAGAGATGATCTCAAATGGGAAGCACTGTCGGACAGTATGGATGAAGCTGATTGCGTGTGGTTTTAAAACAGCCCCAGAAGCATTACCTCATCCCTCCTTTACCCCGGTACCTAAGGCTCTAAGGAAAACGTCATAACACAGTATAACATCTTACCTCAGAACAGGGGTATATTAGCTACAAGCGTTTCTCGCGTCGGTGATTTTACTAATAAATGTATTTTTTATCGTGTATAGTTATGAACATGGCGGTGTTTTACGTAAATATATCATAAAAATATTTGTTACAAGAAAATAAAGTATGTGACCGACCATGCTATACTATAATAAATATAATTTGCATGAAGCACCGTTTCTATATAGGCCGCTTATGTTATTGTCATCTTCCATAATTTGAATTGAACTTGTAGAATCTTTTCAATTTTCAACACCAAAACGATTAATGTTGCGAATTGTGTGCGATACATCTCATTTCATACTCCAAAATTAATGGCTTAAAACAAACGGCTCTAAGAACTTGTGGAAAAAAATATTATCCTGTTTCCATTATTAGCCCAGTCACAGTCGGCAAAAACTAGTTGGACATTGGGATTTGCTGACAATCATGATAACGTGGTTCTATAATTTCATAAATCTTATGAATCTTTCATGTAATTTCAAATGAATGTCAAAAACAGATATAATAATGCACGAAACGAAAAACGAAAAGTTTGAATTTTTTATTGCACACGTTTAATGCGAAAATAATTACATCGTATCGTAGTTTTCACTTCTGTTCTTCACATATACAAAAGTATAAAAAATATTTTTTGTTTGAAAAAGTGTTCATGGCTCATGGGCAACTTTATACATTATTAGTTAGTACCTTTTACCTCTGTCTCTCTTCTGTAATCGATTGCTCGACCAACCCTACTATATAGTGAAAGTGTTTCCTTCTATCTTTCCTATTCAATCTTTCATTCGTTTTTTGCTGGTACACATTTAAATCATTAGCTTGTCCTTCCTTGTTCACTCACATTTAATTGTGTCACAAAGCTAGAAAAAAGGGTTAACCTTCAATTTTTTTGTACTCCGCGTCTGACAATAAACTCCCATTTCACACAGGCCATTACGTAAAACTGATATTTTTCATTGACCCAGCCTCTCAAATTAGCCAATGGGTACGAAGAAAGTGAACACAATAGTTAAAGGATGAATGAAATTGCGACTGAATAGAATAGTCACAACTCGACAAGATCATCGTCATAATATAATCATAATTAACTAATCACCTAGTTGCATCCCATTACCTACTCCATATAGCTAAGGACTGTCACATCCTCCTCTCGTGTCTATAACCGTCGGTAATAACAGTCCGCAAGTACAAGTACTCACACGAGGGCCTACCTACAAAAATCTTTGTATGATTTTATAATGCCAAATTGGGAAGAATGGAA
>JAQGAI010003443.1:0-10747 GCA_034696905.1 Lepidocyrtus violaceus
CCCACATGCAACAATATACCTACTTGCTTTACTTATGTGTTACTCTGCGGTGGTGGTAAAGCGGTCGGTCTTTGTAACATGTAACAATGATGGCATGATGGCCTAATCCTTGTAATCATCATCTTTGCAAAAAAAAAAAAATTCCCCTTGTAAGAAGGCATTAAACAGCAAGTGTTTTTGCACTCTCTGGCTCCACCAGTCGTTTTTGAATGTGTTGTTATATTTATATGAATGAATCATACTTGCATGATGATGATGATGATATGGCGAAAAAGGGCAGGAGCATTTTACTAATATATTTTGTTCATAGAGCCCCCTCTCTCAAGTTGGTTATCTCATCTCCTCTTCTCATATGTACCAGAGATTTCTATATGACCATGATTTTATATATGAGCTTGAGTTAGATGTTTTGCATATGATATGGGATGTGATGGCATTTGTTAGGCATGATTTTTTATACTTTATTTATCTTTATATCGTCTTATGCATATATGTTTTTGCATGATAATATGATGATGATGATGATGATGACGCTCACCGACAGATCGTCTCGTCCCATTCATTCCTTATCACTCTCATCCTACTCCTGTGTGGCTCAGTTGCTGATCACAGGATCAACAGGACACATGGTTTTTTTTATAGTGGATGTATCTGTAGTTGAAAAACAGTTCAAAACCTGAGTCGGCAAAAAAGGAGTTTTTCGGAATGAGTATGTCGTCTGTCGTAATATCATCATCAGTTGCTAATCAGTAATCACTCATCAATTCATCATCACACGGAGACTCAATTATTAACTCATCGCGCTAGGAAAATAACTCGTGATAAAAGTTGTGATCAGAGGAAGAGTTCAGTGTAAACTTTTTTCAGTTTTATTTTGCTCTTCTCTGTCAAAACAAACTGATGAAATTGGATCAGATTGTTTGTCCAAGTTGATCTTGAAAAGACGTACTAACTACAGTCAAGTCATAAAACGTGAAACTAGTCGTCATCCATTAAAGTTGATGAAGTTGTCAAAATAAGTTAATCATGTTTACCGGCTAACAGTAATAATAATGGTTCCTCGGTACTGTTCTAATTATTTACAGGAATTGAAGAAAGAGCGAAGGATATTTTAATTTTTGCCTGTGACGTGGATTTCCCGGAAATTTTCTTGGAAAAACGGATCGTCAATCGTGCGTTGTTGTTTAAAGTTAACCGTAATTAATTTCTCCTTGAAGTACATATTTAAGGAAGAAAAGTGACAAAGTTTTTTTTACAAGTAAAGTTTAATCACAAAAGGATGAGCAAAATGTCCGGACCAGTGGAAACGGAACTTCCCCCTCAGACTTCAGTCTTCAGACGGAAGGAAAAGCTGAGACTGTCCCTGCACAATACAAGGTCGCTGAGTAGCTCCTCATCATCCTCGTCAACCTCATCAGGCTCCACGACGCCATCAACGGCATCCTCCACCTCATCAACATCATCATCAGGGGACTCCCTGGATCTGAAGGAACGGGTGCGCTCCATCAGCTGTGATGAGCTGGCTCGGAAACTGTCAAATTGTAATAATAAGCAGAGGCTCCCCTTCTTGTTGTTGGACTGTCGGGGTTATCTCTGCTATACTGAGTGCCATATCGTTGGAGCGGTGCATATCGCATGTTCGGACCGATTTAATCGGAAGCGAGTCCAAAATTGCTCTTCCGTTTTGGATCTGGTGAGCACAAACAATCGGAGAAATAAGACTGGCGGAGGGAGTGCTGCTGGTGGTGGAGGAACCTCTCCCTCGGCCACGGGAAATACCGTGAGCTCGGCAAAGTGGAGGGATGTCATTGTTTATGATGAGGGGACCACGGATCTCACTTTGGACTCGGTTGGCTTCCAAACCCCAATCTCCTTCGTGCTGATGCATCTTCTCCAGGAGAACCGACAGCCTATCTTTCTTACCGGTAAGGAGAAAACAAATCTTATATCTTGCCATATTTTATTTCAAATCTATATTTAGCTTTCATTCATTGCTTTTTCGCCTATTTACGTTGCTCTGTCTGCCCATGGCCATAAATCTTTTTTTCTTCTTGAAATTACTTCCATATTGCCGTCGCCTCCATAAACCTCCAAAAATAAGTGCATTACTTACATAAGCACGCAAACTAATGTTGCATTTTTTCAACTTCCTTCCGATATGATCCCGACTGTTCATGTACGCATATGACTTGTTAGTGGGAGTCGGACAGGGAAGGAAGGGAAGGGTTATCATTTTGTCATTCATAGTTTATATGCAAACAAGCCAGAAGCCAGATGAGAAAATATGTGGAAAGGAAATAAAAAAAAACACATCATCCCCCACTTACATCATTCTGCTTGTTAGGCTAGGCTTTTCGGTTTTTTCTTCCCCCACCGGGAGAAAAAATATACATACTCTGTAGAGCTTGAGGGATTTCGTGTGTGAGGGCGAAAATAAACAAGATCGGGTTAAATTACGTTACTTCACTGTCTCATAGAAAATGTAGGGATTCCTTTATCGTTTGCCTTGTGTGGAGTGTGTTGATGATGATGATCATATAATCACTTCCATTCATTGCATCAGTATTCCCACCAGAAAGAAAGGGCACGGCTTGGCACATGGAAGAAGTTCCACAAAAATACAAAATCCTTTTCTACAACTGCCAGAAAAAAGATATTCGTCACCCTTGAAAATAAAATTAAGGCACAGCTCTGATTGCGAGCCTGACAGATTGGTTGTTGGAATAGGCACAAGCCTCTCCAGTTGTTTGTTATATAAATCTCAGGAGGAGAGAAAATGAAAATATGTTATGTTCTCCTCAAATTCTTGAAGAATGCCTTCATTTATGTCAAGCCTTTATGATGTTTGGTGATGGGAGCGGTTTTCATATATATTTCTAAAGGATTTTCTTCGTATGTCGTCAGTTTTTGGTTCCCATTCATTCATAAACGAATACTTAAATTTGGATTTGGAAGGGAGAATAATTTTTTTCTCCAAAAGCGAGAAAATATTGAAGAACTTGACAAGCGAGGCTCTAAAAGGAACTCCTACATCCTCAAAAGAAACTTCTCATTTTTCTTTAAAGTTTTTGTCACAATTTTTTACGAGATGTCCAAAAACGTAAAAATATGTTGGGAAAAAATATGCCTCTTTTATGAGCATATTCATAACAGTGTCAGACTTGTTAATGTGCCGGGGACGGGGTTGGGAATGAAATGAATGAAACCAACACATTCATACATAAATATACCGACCGATACGTAAAAACGCGTGGGGTTTGCAGTAAGACCAATTCTATTGTGTACTATTTATAAACGAATTTCACATGTGGTAATTTTTACATAAATGTATTCATTTGTTTTATTTCCAAAATCCGAGGCGCACTGCACAGCCTTACTCTTTTTTGAGCTGTTAAGAGGAGCCAAACCCTTCTTTTTTTTACAACCCCACACTTTTTTTTACAACCCATTATACCTAAGCATGTGTACTTTACTTGTTACTTGGTATTTAGACAGATGGAATGACGGACGGATGGAATTATGTATATGGCATGGGGTGCAGTGATTCAATAAGGGGGATGATGAATGCATATTGTGGAGTTTTTTTATTAGTAATTTTTGGATTCCTTGATGTCACCATCCTCATATCATCGCTGTCCTCTAGAATGAAAGATGAACTAAGCATTTTTTTAAATAACTTTAGCTAAGCAATAATAATAACCATTTTCCATAATTTTTTTTTCAAAGGTCTTAGAGATCATTTTTTCCATATATCTGCTTGGGACTCAACTCCCACATCCGGGTTAAAAATCCCTCGTAAATAATCCCAGTTGAGTAAGTGCATCTAATTTACTTAGGGAATCAATCAACCATTTTTTTTAAAGCTCTTTACGTCTGGTTTTGGTGGTGACGTAATTTCGGCATTTTTCTCTAGAGTAGTAATTACGTTTTACGTTTGGAATCTTTTCTCCTTATCACATGAGTTATATCCTATCCCTATACCCTTTGCCAGCGAACCGTGTCAGGTTGCTTGCTTGTTGCTTGTTACGAGTTGGTTGGTTTGTTGGGCCTTTCGGGTACAATGGATATTAGGGCTGATGTTTTAAAGCCTGTATAGATAAAAGTAATTTAGTTTCTTCTTTCTGAAAATAAAAATCGTTTGAACGAGCAATTTTTTATTAAGCTCCCCTCGCGTGGGTGTAGGATGAGTAGAAAAGCAAATAAGGTAATTTCATTTCATTAGTTAGTCTTTCATTTCCTAATGTTTTTGACTGGTTTCATCACCAAAGGACTTTCGCGCATCCATCCATCATCCAATCACCGGCATCATCAAGTATCATTCAATGCAATCAACAATGCTGCTGTTTAAAGGGAAATCAGTCATTACGCCGGCAATTAGTTTGCGTTTGTATTTGTATTAGAAGTAATTGAGTAATCGCCAATTATTTTCCAGTAGCTCTTGGGCCTTCTGTAAGAACGTCCTTAAATCTAATTGGAGTTATCGGATTTTGTTTTCCCCCTTTTTCTCTGTAAATAAGTGGGGAAAGCGTTGCTAATAAATCCTTCATAACAAAAATAATCAATAGACGAGCTTGTCACAGTTCCTTCCAGTAACACCCAAAAGGGGAACAAGCAGTTTTCTGTTGTTGTAAGTATGGAATGGGATATGTAATAATGACAGCTAAAAGACAGCTAATACCATATCATCATTCATCCATGTATATTTTGTTTTGTTATGAATGAGATGATTCATGTCTCCAGTTTAATGGGACAGCAGCGTTATGTTAAATGTCAAATGCTTATACAAGGCCTTGCTAAAGTATTAAATAACTTCGATTCGATTAAAGGAACTATATATCTTCGTATCTGTTTTCCTTCGAAAATAGTATTCAAAGAAAAATACAACGAGAACCTTACCTAAGTCTTAGCAAAACTTGGTTCTATTAGTTTTAACAACTTGTCCAATTTCAGCAGTAATACTCCGGAGAGGCAGGAAGAGGAGAAAATGGATCGAAAATTATGGAATATTTTATTTCGAATTTTTCAAAACTCTGGATGAAAACATACGCCCACGCATAACTTAATGCTTGTGTGTTTTTCCGTTCACAATACCCTCTATATTTATGCATAAACTGGAAAATAAAGTTGGGAAGCTCCATTCCGAAATTTTTCTGTCCACTCACAATTTTTTATCATCCTTTCTTCTTATTCTATTTGACATGATGTTTGAAAAGGAATGAAACTATTTAATCAAGGAATGGAAGAATGAAACGGGTATTTGGCAATATGAGAGTGCCGTCTACTTGTCTGTCTTTCGTTGTCAGACACTTGATAGGTATATCTTTAGTCATTATTTAGGTATTTTCGCCAACATCATTATTTATTTGTTGGGTTTGATTCGAAGAATGGAAAAGGTTGCATTGCATCATCATCCTCACTCACTCACTCCCAGCAAGCTAGTTTCTTAGAAAATTTATTGTAAAGGAGGAGGAGGATTAGTATGCAAAAAGCATGTACGTACCTAAATATGTATCCAGCTTTCTTCTGTGAAACTGGCTGGCTGACAGTGTATGACATCGTCAGTAGATATCGCAATCTCACAGGCTCACTCATTGCTAAAAAAAAGCAGAATGGGCACTTCAAGTTGTGAATGGGTTGCTAGTTGCTAGCCATACTTACTACACGCGCTTTCTCAAATATAGACATACCCAAACAGAGAACTTACTTACATGTTAACAAAATACATAGGTGCAGACTACATGCCATGCCTAGAGAAAGTAAGGACAAGCTTGAGAGCTGCTGCTTTCTCTTCCCACAGCGTCTACCACCGTACCATACTTCAGTCCTACTTTTTTATGAATAGAAATTCGACGCAGTTGCTTTTGCTTTCTCTGTCGGAAACTTCACTCGGATCCTTCGGCGATTTTGGTCGGCTGGAGAGGTTTCCATTGAGAAAGTTTTGTGCTTGACTGGAACTACAAAAAGGAAAGTTCTCATATCTGTATACCTATGTACCTACATCTACCTATACGCATACCTATGCAATATGGTCAACCTTATATACCTAAGCATTTTGATTCATTCAAGAGTGAATCAATAAATTATCTGGAAACCCTTTTCTGTACGGCGAGCTCGGATATGGAATTTGGGAGTAGGACCGGAATATTATGCATATAAAAATAAAAGAAATTTGTTTAGCCTCGTCCTCAATGAACGGAGCTCTTGCCTTGACATCTTTAAGGGATTCTGTATAATAAACTAAATCCTGTAGCATTCACGTTTGTACTCTCTCCGAAACAAAAAAACATGCTGCAAAACTGCAAGTGGCGAGATGATACATATAGTGGTGAAAGCAGCATAAATTTCACACACAATTCATGAATGAACAAATTTGTGGAGGAGTAGTGGAGTGAGCATCCAAATCCAGCACGAATCCGAGCGAGTGCCAGCAGCAGCGCACTTTCTCATTTCCCATTCATTCATCTTCTGGAATTTATTATTCCGGATTGAGGCTGCGATATTTATTTTCTGGATCTCTGGATTCAGAGTTGGAAGTTTCATTTCCCTGCATATCTATCTATCTTCTCAACAGATCATATCAAGCCCTTCCGCTCTCTCAGTTTATGTCATATAATATTTCATTTCCTGTTTTTCATCTCTCACTCTTTATAACTCGTAACACTATCGCAATTTCTCATTTCTTTTTGTGCGATTCCCCATCTTGCATCTCTCTTTGCAACGGACAGAAAGAGTGTGGGGGAGGCTGGCGTTTTGTTTTGACGTTTATGGAGCACCGGATTTGAATTAATGGAGCGTGGAACGCAGTACGAAAATTCAATAAAAACAAATTACCAAACATTATTCAATTCTTCAATTCGTATGAGCAAGTTTCATATGAATAGCAGCATCCACCTAAACTGTACAGAAAGTATTCCCATTTTATCGATATTCCATAAAATGTGAAACTACCGAACCGATCGAAAAACTAAACTTTTCTAGGTATTGAAATGGGAGGGAATATGAAATCGGTGAAAATTTTCCGGCTTGTTATTTTCCAAGTATTTTTTGCCAAATTCGGTACAGCCTGGAATGATTCAAGTGAAGAGTCATGTGAAGGACAGTCTGGAAATCTCTTTTGAGTAGGCAGTAACAATACCAAAAAAAAAGTTGGAGATAAGTTGAGAGAGAGCGAAAGGGAAGTGAAGTGATTACCTCCGCATATGTGCTCCTTTTTTTTACATAAAAGCTTGTCAGAGACGCCCACGCCATGTGTATCGCAATATCATCGAGTCGACTGCTCACTGATAAGCTTTATTATGCTCGGAAGTTTTGTACACGTTTTTCGCATCTTTTATTTAAATTGCCAGGCATGGCAGAGAAATCCTCAGTCGGTTGGAAATAGCGTGCTACTGTTCCTAACTACGTGACTTTCCGTCAAATTTCCTTTTGTTTTCTTTGATAAATACGAGGCACTTGGTTATTATTATTATTGGAGATGGAATGGTCTGGATGGGGCATGTACAAATGTGATTCTACCCATGCATTAAATAAGAAGAATTCAAGCATTTTGTCTATTTTAAGCCCGTTTTACACACTGCCATGTCACACACACGGGAAAGCATTTCATTTTATTTTTAAAATGAGAAAAGGTAACATTGCACAACCCACTTTACTCCGTTAATAAGAGCCCATTACCTATGTCCTACCTTGTCATTCATGCTTAATAGAAGATTGCAAAAATGAGGAGGCACAAACCAAGCAAAAGCCGAAGACAATTTTTTCTCCACTTTAGACAAATAGACTTTGTACACTGTTATATGTATGGCTCGTTGTTCCACCATGTTCTTTGTCGTATTTTTTTTTCATGCTCCCTTCACCTTGATTGCATTAGGCGCAATTTCAAGCAAGGAGCAGCCACCGTGTACCGTGAAAAATGAGAAGTGGGCACATTATTCATTCTCCCCAAATTACATTTTCTCCTACTGGCTGTAATTAACTTTTAGTTTGCTGGGAATAATGGGAAATGCGATGGGAGTCAAGCCATGAGCCAAGACAAGCCAGTAGTAGGTAGTATGCCATTTTGTGTCTAGCTTTTTCCTACACTGATGATCATGATGATAATGATGAAGTGCCATATAAGAAAAGAAAGAAGAGTTGTGTTGTAGGATGATGATAAGGGAGCGAGCACGCACAGAGCAGAAAAGAAATAGATTTCATTCCTATCGAAAAGAAAGAGGAAAAAATGCCAAGACGAGTTAGTATTTTCTTATGTAAGTGGAGACCAGAGAAAATTGCGTGGGTGGGTTGGGCCCTATCTTTCTCTCCTTCATATATCATCTCATCCCATCATACATATTTCCCCTCGTGCTGCTCTACTAATATAGCATTAAACTCTGTAATAATCATACGGCAAATGATGAAGATAAAAAACACTCACTCAAGAAGACTCCATTCATTTCATTCACCAACAATTTTCTCACATTCCTTCATTCATTCACGTTTTTTGCTATCTGCTCTGCAGCCTCTCCTTTTTCCAAAGAGATTAGAGGTGAGGTATGTGGAGTAAGTAACTACGTGAGCCATGAAAATTACCTAAGTCTGTTCATCATTATCATTTTAGGTATAGTTAATACCGTAAGGAATCATGAAGCCTGAACCACAGTTCGTTGGTGGTCTTTCTTCCACACTTTTTGTTTTTTGTGAAATTGGTGTGGGTAGTGGCTGGCTGGGAGTGGGCTATAGTTCATTCACAAAAACAAAGGATGAAATTGGGGGTAGGTGGAGCGGTGTAATGAATGTAGCATAAAAAATTAATCATAAATTTTGTTACGATCAGTGAATCAGTAAGAGTGACTGTCAGAGTCCCGACACATTACTCATTTCACTTTGTCGTTAATGAAAGACAGTCTTATGAACCGTTTTTGTCTTTCTGGCAACAATCCAGTCTATCGAGAAAAGCATTACTGCTTTCACCATTGTTTTCAAGAAAATTAGCAAGGACACCTTTCATTTCCCAATAATAATTCCCTTGCATAGGTACATGGTAAATAAAACTCAGGGAAACCTGTAGGGATGGCGTAGGAAGGTAAATATTTTTCATCTGCTCATTATTACATTACAATAAAGTAAATAAACATAAAAGGTTTGACCCAGTTTCGCAAGCCATGTGAATATATTTACTGTGGAAAAGTAACATCCCGAAGGGGGAGGAAGCGTTAGTCACTCCAGTCACGTTACAAGTTGAATTTCTTTCCAGTAGTATTATCTTCGATGAAGGACTAACTAAATCAACTGCTGAATGCCCGCCTACATCTAAATGCTCATCCAACAACGCAGAAAATGGCCCAATAATTATAATAATTCCTGGAAGAGTTGGACGAGTAAAATGTTTTGAAAGGATGGATGATGGGGGATGTCTGTATGTGATGCAATCACTCCGCTGCTGCTCAATCAGGAATTTTCCTTTTGTGAGAGGAGAAAGCAGTCCCTCATTTACCGAGAGATGTATGTGGGCGAAGAATAAAAAATTCTTCTTATGAGTGGGTGCAATAGTGCAGGCAAAAAAGATGGAGGCACATGCAGCTAAAGTTTCACTAACTACTAACTACCCTGTACATATTTTAAAGCCTACGTAAATACATCCATTCATTACATACATCAAACTATCCAATCCAACGCATGATGAAGGGAAGTAAAGTGGAAATACACCTACAACACAACCCAGTTGAGATTTTTCCAACTTGATAAAATGACGCTTTAAATGAAGCAATTTGTATACGATTCGCGTAGGTGCATTATCATACCTTTTTCTGACATGATGGCTGTGGATATGACTGGATTTGGTAGAAAATTTAAACTCAAGCCTTTTTTGGGGAAGGAAGAATCGGAACTGGAACAAGAAGAGAAGTCATTTCTTCCTTCCCGGCTTGTGTCTCGGATGAACTAACATGAGAGGAGAGAGTGTTTGAATATGAAATGAAATGCTTTTATACCTAGCCAACCCAAGTTGGAAGGAAACTAACTACCATCCACCCACACAAAATAACTCCATGCCACACACACACACACAAAGAAACAGAAATATTTTTACTGGAAGGAGCTTTGTGGTCACAGCCAAAAAGGAATTTTTAGTATTTGCATTTCCGCAAAAGAGTGATGTTATGGAACTAACTCCAGAGTCATTTTAATTTATGCTGCGGGCGGGAGGGAACAGTTTCTTTATCTTCTGCCCGAGATGACTGAATTCATTCTCGCTGAATATAAAAGGGAAAGACAGTTTTTGAGGTTTGGAGTCCAAAAGGGAAGAAATCTGGAACAAGCAAGATGTCTAATCTGAATAATCTTATTTGAATGTTTGAAGGAGGTTATAAAAAACACAATTGTGGCTTGGTTTTAGTTTTGGCTAGGGGTATATGGGGGAGCAGATGCCTCTCCCATTTTCTTTTTCCAGTGAAGGATGGATGAAAGGGTTTGTATAATGAATTATGCATTAAAATCTGGCAGAAGATTTGCGTGTCGTGTTGTTGGTCATCCAACTTTAATATCGTCTTCGAGGAAATAAGGACAGATGCTCTGGTGGGGACAAACAGGCTTCTGTAAACTAATTAAGCAGGGTTTTGAAGGAGACATTTTCTCTGGAAATGATCATAAAACTGGTTTGTTTTGAAACATGATGGGGAGGGTGGACAAGATGGACCTTTTCTAAGTTTAATCAAACTGCAGACGAAATTAAATAAATTAGTTTTCATTTTGATACCTAAGAGTATAT
>JAQGAI010003444.1:0-10743 GCA_034696905.1 Lepidocyrtus violaceus
CCAAGGATTGATGCAGTATTGTTAAGCTATCCGGATTTAGAGCATATCGGCGCACTTCCTCTCTTGGTTGGAAAGCTGGATTTGTCATGTCCCGTTTTTGCAACGATACCGGTACATAAAATGGGCCAGATGTTCTTGTACGATTACTATGTTTCGAAAAGCGCGAACAAAGATTTTGATCTATACAATTTGGACGATGTGGATTCCGCATTTGACCAAGTGCAGCAGTTAAAATATAATCAAAGTGTAAACTTGGCAGGTAAAATATTTTTTTTACAGTTTTGTTGAATGTCCAAAAGTAAAACGTAGAAAAGTACGAACAAACAAACGCTCACATGAATTTTTCTTCACACTTTAGGTAAGGGTTACGGATTAACAATTACTCCGCTGCCTGCCGGTCACATGATTGGAGGGACTATTTGGAAAATAGTAAAGGTTGGGGAAGAGGACATCTATTATGCAGTGGATTTTAATCACAAGAAGGAACGTCATTTGAATGGATGCGAATTGGATAGAATTCAGAGACCAAGCTTGCTCATCACAGATGCGTATAACGCTACTTACATTCAGACACGTAGAAGAGAAAGGGATGAGCAGTTAATAGGTAATATTAAATTCTCTAATTAAGAGTACATACGTGAGTTGAACTTTTTAAATTATATTTTACGATTATGTACATCATATTAATAAGGCATTTTTTGAATGTTCTTTGTCTAGCTACTATTCTTCACACTTTGAACAACGGAGGAAACGTTCTAATAGCCGTTGATACAGCAGGTCGTGTATTGGAATTGGCTCACATGTTAGATCAGTTGTGGAAAAGTAAGGACTCCGGCTTATCAACGTACTCACTTGCCCTTGTCAATAACGTTGCGTACAACGTTTTGGAGTTTGCAAAATCTCAAGTAAGCCTTCAGTTATCGATGCAGTTTCTTGTCTTATTATGTATTATGTATGACTACCAAACTCATGTCAAAAGGCATACTGAGCAATTTTTTAATACTTCTAGATCGAATGGATGAGCGAAAAACTTATGAGAAGTTTCGAAGGAGCGAGAAGCAATCCTTTCCAATTCAAAAATATCCAGTTATGTCATACCCTCACAGAATGTAGTAAAATAACATCTCCAAAAGTTGTACTAGCCAGTGGAGCTGATCTGGAGTGTGGTTATGCTAGGGACTTGTTTATGCAATGGTGTCACGACAAAAAGAACTGCGTAATTCTCACCAGTAGACCCGCTGAGGGTACACTTGCTAGACAGTTGATTGATAACCCGAAACCACATCCAATAGAAATTGATATCCATCAACGAATTCAATTAGAGGATAGGGAGCTGGAGGAGTACTACCGTCAGCAAAGGGAGAAAGAATACAGAGTGAAGAAAGAAAAACGGTTGGTTTGTTTATTGTTTGTATAGATTCTGACAATTATAATTGAAATATCTTTGTTATAGTTATGAATATATGATGTATGGTACTATCAAGTGGTTTTAATCGTTTTTGTTAGGGAGTCGACCATAGACTCAGATGATTCGGACGATTCAGACTCTGAAATTAAAATTACTGGAATCTTTCGAGGGAACAGAATTAGTCATGACTTGTTTATTAAGCCTGGAATGGAAACGAAAATTAACGCCGGCCTTTTCAAGACATCACGAAGTCGTTATCCAGTGTATCCTTATTTTGAAGAGAAAATACGATCAGATGAATATGGGGAATTTATAAGGTTGCTCAAAATAATAAATTGTAGCATTTTAATTTTGAACTTATATCAAAATTATATTATACTAAAATACTTTACTTTCTATTTGATTGTAGGCCAGAAGATTTTATTATTACTGAAGCAAACTACGATTACGATTTAGAATTTAAAGAGAAGAAAGTCATCAAGGGGTCCACCAATGTTGATGTCGAAATACCGACGAAGTGTATATCTTATAAGCAAAAGATCAACTTTAATTGTTCTGCTATTTTCATCGACTTTGAAGGTCGCTCTGATGGAGAGTCATTGAAAACTATTTTGAAGCAGGTAAAATTAACGGTTCCCTATTGCATATCTTTAATCTTTGTACCATATTAGTGTTTTTTTTTGAAAATTTGAAGTATAATGAACGTTATTTAATTGTATTTATTTATGATAGGTGAGACCTAGAAGACTGATTATTACTCGTGGTAATAAGGAAAGTGTTGAAGCTCTCGCTGATTTATGTGAGCGTGTGTCCCCCGAAACAGTTATTTACAAACCAAAGTTGGGCGAAGTTATTGATGCAACTACAGAGAGCCATATTTATCAGGTAGGAAATTTATACGATAGCATTATAGCATGTAATTGTCAAATACTCAAACCTTTTATGAAACTATACCAATACCTTTCGTTGGTTTGATGTACTCCATAGGTTAAATTGAAGGATGCATTAGTATCCACGTTGGACCTAAAACGAGGTCGTGATGCAGAACTTGCTTGGATAGAAGCTGACGTAATGCTAGACGATCCAACAGCAGAGAATCTTTCTCGTAAGAACAGTTATAATAAACTTCGTTATGCATTAAACATTTCAAATGTGTGTAGGATTATTACAAGCAAATCTATGCTTATCTTTTGAACAGATGATAAGGAGAACACAGCTATTCCGAGTCTGATGCCTTTAGAAGAAATGGATGTCAGTGTAAAAATATCTTATATACTAATATCTGATATGTGTAAATTTTATAAAGAAGACTTGTAAGATTAGATATTGTTTATTCTTTCTTAGACATCCACACATTCCCCTGTATTTGTCAACGAAATCAAGTTATCAGATTTCAAACAAGTTCTAACGAAGAATAACGTACCATCCGAATTTTCTGGGGGTGTTCTCTGGTGTTCAAATGGGACCGTTGCCTTACGAAGGGTAAGTTCTAACGTGCTCCTAATGATAAAATGTCCATTCAACAGCGGTAGTTTATTTTTTAATCACCAATTTTCTTTCTTCCGCTTTATTTTTATGTAGCAAGAAACTGGTAAACTGACTGTGGAAGGATGCCTTTCAGATGATTATTACAACATACGAGATTTACTTTACGAGCAGTATGCAATTTTGTAGTATTATTGTTTCTTCCTAAGATTTTACGTGTTGATTTCATTGTTTTAAAGTTTAAGTATCTATTTATAATATTTTTTACAAGCATGGAAAATTAAAATATTGTTTCATTTAAAAATGTGTATACCGTAATTCCTTCCAATGTCATCTAAGCAGTTATAAACCTAACACCTAACCCGTAAGAATTACATTATTCCCCCTTGTACTCTTCTTTAGTTTTGCAAACGTTGCATTTACTATCCTGAAATTCTGCCTCCATAAATTATTATCGTTCACCAAACGTTGTATCTTTCCGTCCTCAAGCATTCTGATCTGTTGAGTCAAGTTTGCATACAGTTCCGAGACCATTGCATCACCACCACCCCCTCCTCCTCCGCCTTGAGGAATGCTATCGATTCTAGCGTTTAACTCTTGTCGAGCCAGCGAAATGTCATCGGTTAATTGAGTTCGCAGTAGGCCAACATCAGTGTTAATCTTGTCCATTAGTATTGACACATTCCCTGGTAGATAATATTCCAGATTGGTGACGCGTTGAAGTAGATCCCCATCGCCCCCACCTCCACCACCGCTACTTTCCAGGTTGATGATACGGGTGAGTAAGGTAGAATTGGTATCCATGAGCTGTTGCTGAAGATAGTCTGGTACAATGAAAGAAAATCGGGTTGGTTTACGCTGATCAGTTTAGGTCTAACTGTCTAACATCGTGAGATGATGGGTTTTAGTAGACTGACTTACTTATTTGAGCCATTGCTTCGTCAATCCGTTCTTGACAAGCGGAGGTACAATCTGGCGTGGGCGGAGGAGTGGGTTCAGGCTCTGGTCCGATCACATCCGAATCTGGAAATGGGTCTTCTACAATCGGGAGATCAAGATCCTGCTCATCCTGACCTTTTATAACTTCTAAGAGAAAGCAACTTAACAATAACACTAAACTAGTTTGTAGTCTGCAGTTCATTTTACGTCTTGAGCAAACTTTGGATGTCACTCCTTGTTTTGGGGTCGACTGGATAATTAAACAATTAATTAAAGCAGTTTATCTTAAATACAGCCTTACTGATGATTCTGTGTATTTTGTCAATCCAATTTCATCCGTAGTCCAAAAGCTGCTGTCGTCGGTACAAGAAAAGAATGTTGCGTGATTTATGGACGTTTTATGTATGACGTGCTACACATTGTTATTAAATAATTTGCGTACGAGATTTTGAGGTTGGAAGTATATGGAAGTTATTTTTCTGAATTTTAAAATCGATTGAGTTGGGCCGGAAGCGATCATTTGTAGTTCAATAAATAATACAAAAAGTCATGGAGGACAGAATGTTAGGTCACACACATGAATATGGTTACATAAAAAAACTTCTATTTTCGCATGCTCGTGTACGTGGATTATTATTATAATCTACCGAAAAAAATACAAAAAGGCTAGCTTAATATAATATAGCATTGATTGATACCGTGTCAATATTTGAAGGTTGTATCGTATTGCCCCAAAATACATTCTCATTTTCTTTCTTCATCCCTTTTTTGTCCTCATTTCTGTTTTTAGCGAGCGACTATATATTGTAAACGACCACATTAATAACGTCTATGTGCAATGTGCAATGTGCAGTGTAACAAAACAAAAATTGGCAAGAAATGGACAGCAGGAACATCTAATGGAATCGTGTTGGTGTCGTTGCAGACTGAACAGTTGTGGTCGTGTTTTGTTCACAGTAAGGAAAATTAAAATTGGTTTATGACAGCCAGTGAAAACATTTAAAACAATTAAAGGGGATTATTACATATTAGTGTATTAGTTTACTGAGCACATCCGGAAAAGATAAGGACATGATGAAGACTTCCTAACAGACGTAGACGCAGACGTAGGAAGGGGAAAATCTTTTCGTAAGGAAAGAGAAGAATACAGGGGTGAATAACCTTGTTGAAAATGTTGCGTATAGATAAATCAGGTAGCATATAAATATTATTGTCATTGTTGGAGATATGAGCCAATATATGACTCATATAGAGATAGAAAGGAAATATAGAGTAAATCTGTGAATAAGTACGTGGGATTTGTATTTTCTCACAATGCCCCAAAATATATTTTCCTTCCCTTTCATCATAATACAGAATAATACAGATATATAAAATTACTATTACTATTATAATTAAAGTATTGATTAAACTATCTCATAGGATTTTACTATCAACTGTCTTAAAAGTTAGAATTATAAAACGTTTGAGTTCATTTTGTGATTTTTGACAATCGTAAAATCTGAAATAACAACTTGTCCCACAATTACAAAATTACAATTACCTCTGCACAGCAAATCGTTATTTTGTCATTAACATTTAGCATTCCTGATTCAGTGAGTCAGTTTTTATCTACACCTGTGCCTGTACGAAGAAATCGGAGCGACTCCATAAAAGCTCCTGATAAAACACATTATTTGCCTGAGTATTCGGCTGTGTTAATCTCAACCCTTCCAGGTATGAGCCCCCTTTTGTTTCCAACTTGCTGGAAAGGGCTGGATACATTATCGCATCCGCTCCGTCTTCCACGTTCTGTAACAAATCGTTCAACGGGGAAATGATTTCATACCAATAATTATTTTCTCTATTTAAATTAAGCAAAGCATGGTAAATTTTTCGATGGACTTACCGGCATCAAGGGCTTGATAATACAAGAAATCATGGAGTGTAGTCCACCGGCCCCACCCCAAAGTTCAGTCGGAATCGCGCCGGGATGAACAGCAAAAACGTGAACATTGGCCTTTTCCTGTTGAAGCCGCTTTTCCAACTGCTTTGTGAAAAGTACTTGACACAACTTCGAATCATAGTAGGATTTTGGAGAGGCGTACACTTCGCTATAATTTGGAAGGATGACATAAAATTAATTACGATCATTCAATTAATGACGGATCTCAAATTCATGCTCCATCGATGACTCACCGAGTTTCCAAATCATCAAAGTCCAATGATCCAGCGTGATGATAAACGGAAGTTGTATTGACAATCCTGCAACTGGAAGCCTCACCCCGCTCCGCAGCCGTCCGTTTGATGGTCGGCAACAATAAAGTGGTAATAAGGAAATGGCTCAAGTAGTTCACTTGAAATTGGCTTTCATATCCGTCTTCTGTGCATTCGTATGGGGTCATCATGATTCCAGCTTAACAAGAAGGAATTTAAAATCTTAATGCCAATACTTCACAATAATAAGCAGTTGTCTAACCTATGGATGGGCAAGGTTCATCAACTTACCATTGTTGAGCAAAATATCAATGCGGGAAGTCAGTGCTAAAACTTTCTCAGCAAAGTCCTTGGTTGAAGTCAATGATTTCAGATTCAAAGGGAGAAGATGAATCTTTCCATTGATGACTCCTTGTTGGCGCATCTGATCAACCTTTGCTTGGCTTGCGGTTACATCTCGTGCTCCTATTCCATACAATACATATTTTGGTTAGCTAAAATTGTTTCTATACAGTGAATTCATTGGACAGTTCTATTAAATGACTTAATCCATGACCAAGTACCCATTATAACAATGAAGTCCAATTGTAAAAACTTCTTAGCCAGCTCATATGCAATCCCACGTGGACCTCCAGTGATGACTACAACTTCGCCGGGCCTTCCTGTAATCATAGCATTTGAAAAGTTCATAATTGATAAACCTGTCAACGCCTCGTTATACACTTTACATACCCAGCTTAGATGAAAACATTTTTTGTTTCCAAACTTACTCGGCTCACTTCCAGGATCGTATCTCTTATTCCTAGCGAATAACTCCCTGATTATTTTCATCTTGAGCAAAAGCAGTATAATCGCATATGCCAAATACCAAACGGTTTTAGCTTTCCTAGCAAGCCAACTTCCGGGGGGTTGCTGGATTTTGTCATGAAGGCGTTGCTTTGACTCTGTACTACGCATGTTGTATGCCTGGCCCTGGGCCTCCTTCTCCTTCGTTGGAGCACTTGAATTCTCATCTGCAGCCATTTTTAACTGGAAACTAGACTTTTGTTTTTTGTAGAACACGGAAATAAGTTGACTTTCCTCTTCACTAGTCGGGTAGTCGGGTACGGGGAAATCCGGTAAAGTTTATACAAAAATTTATAACACGGTTTTCACATGCCCAATCTCATTCACAACAAGTCAAACCGCTTTTGACGTAAGGTATAAATGTATTTTGTAGTCCTGTCAAGGACAAATACTGTTTCGCTTCATCCACTTATTTGATCTCCTTCCCCGACTTATATGCTCACAACTTGCTTTAGATCTCTTCAGCCGATCAACTGAAACCTAGTTAGCGAGCGTATTTTGAAAAATCCTCATTCATAAACTGTCTTACTTAATTAAAGGTTTGTGAAAACTTCACTTTATCCTAGACTTTTATCTCTACACTATAATTTGTATTTGCTGTTTAGAATTGCCAGTCCATAAGTGCATGAGAGAACTTTGTAGTTTGCAGTACTCTTTGTTTCTAATTTATTTTTATAAACAAACCTACAAAACAATTCATTATTCTCATGGAGGGAAAAAAATCGTCTGCACTCTGCACAGGACAAAAATATACGCTCCGCTCTAGTAATAATGCCTCTCCAAGGAACTAAACTAGTCCAGTTGTGCGCGTTGTTGCATGTTTATCCTCCTTCGATCCAACAACTAAAAGCATTAAAATTCATAGAAAATACCTGCATTCCAAGAGAGGAGTGGTGGATAAGGATAAATTACTGACGACTCGCCACAAAGCAAAATATTCATAATCCTGAGCCTTGTTCATATCATTTCATCCACAATCATTATAGCTCATCTCACTCATCTCCTCGTCCAGCTTTTATCCAATTCCATTCCGCAAACCAGCCAACCATTTACGTTACACGGTACAATGGGTCTATATGTCAAAGTCATATTAAATATCATCCAACTCCAACTTTGCTGAGGTGCCTTATCCAGCGCAAAACGACCACGTTATGCTCATCATAAGACATTGCAAATAATTTTCATGGAAAGGATTCAGCCTGTGCCGTAAATAACGCTTATTATCAGTGAAGCAGAACGAGTTTTCTAGTTATGAAAAAATTGAGACAAAAAGTCAAGTAAATTGATGGGCAAAAAACAATGTATCTACCCATTGTTATCCTCTCCAGTGACTATGCACATCGATGAAAAAATTACATGAAAATGCGGCAGAGTTAGTTTGCTAATGTGCTTTTTCAATCACAGAAATTGCTGTTGAATAACAAAAAAGCACGGAAAGGAACCGCACAGACGTAATAAAGGCATTTTTATATGATTTGTGTTCACTCCTCTTTGTTTTTCTTCCTAAGAAATTCGTGCAGGATAAAGAAGGGCAGGAGTGTGAGGAACTCGTCTTGGTTGCGGTTACGTCTTCATGTCGTCATCATCATCGTATCATAGTTTTGGTTGTGGTTATGACCATCTTCACTTTTCAGTGGCAAAAAAGTCAAAATGTTGATATGACAGATGGGTAATTACTTCTTTTGGCTAAAAATTTCTATTTCAAGTACGAATGGAGGTAGGTAGGTAGCATAAAAAAGGTATGAAATTGAACTTGAATGTTGAAATAAATGTTTATATTAATTTGTTATGTAAACTGAAAGTCATTTAGCAGTTTTAAGTTTTTGCAACTTGCTAACATGCTCGATTCAATAGTTGATAATTTTAATGGCCAACTCGCTTCCACGCTAGAGCTATGATTATCGGTGATAATATGTATGAATCGACTACAGATTATCTTTAACTTTAGGTATTATTGATGCTTGGATTTTTTATTCTAGCTTGTGCTGGGTTAAAGTTAAAGCGAAGAAGGCGAGAGGTTGCTATCTAGCTAAGTGGTAGTCTACGAGAGGATCAAGGTAAGGTGAGGCACTTTTCAGAGTTGGTGATCTTGATCCAATGTAACATTGACATTGCTCGTTCTGAAAAGCATAAGAGGTGACAGACGAGTCGGTCTACAAGTTACAGTAGTTATTTATTTATGGAGGTTTTGGTTGGTTAGAGATTTCGCTTTTGACTACCTAGTCAACACCTATAAGCACTTTGGTAATCCAAAATATCTAAAAAAAACTGGAATATGACGTTTGTGATCCCAACTCGTGTTTCTATATTAAAGCTATAAAAGTCAAAGCTTCTGCACATCCAATTTCCATTGCTTTGCTAAAATATACATTTATAAGACTGGATGCTATTTTATTTTTGCACACATGATGCCGAAATACTGTTGAGTAGATCTGATCTGACTCGAAAATCACTAAGTTTTAAACAAGTACAAACATCATTGTATATTTCTGCTCATTCAATCATAATGTAATGACATGTATACGTCCCTAATTCTGACAATGGATTCTGGACAAAGAAAACTTTTGGCAATATTGCAGCAGATAGATGGGACAAATATTTTTTAAGTTTAGGCATGAGTATCGTTGAATTTCTCACGTTTCATTCCATGCCACAAAATGATCCTCCTCAAGAATTTGCTCCAATTATGAATGCTCCATGGAAAGGATAAGGTTTGTTTTTTGAATGAGAGTATTTTTCATTACCTCCATATTCATTTACCAACTCACAGTTTAATGGCTATATGTGCTACCTTCACCTTTTGTACAATTCGCGTTTGTAAATCTGATCTATGAAGTGTAGTAAGTATGTAGTAAGTTCAATCCACAGCTTGCC
Source organism: Lepidocyrtus violaceus (assembly GCA_034696905.1). Lineage (NCBI taxonomy): Eukaryota > Metazoa > Arthropoda > Collembola > Entomobryomorpha > Entomobryidae > Lepidocyrtus > Lepidocyrtus violaceus. The sequence goes on from JAQGAI010003444.1 coordinate 9,749, forward strand.
TTGCCTTCTACGTTTCGAAACGCTACTAGGTATGTACGGTAGATTAAACAACGATTAAAGTTTGTTATTGGCAATTAGTAGGAAATGACGAAATTCTCGCAACGCGCACAGCCTCCCGTTCTACACACGGCAAGTCAATAAGGAAAAATATTAATTGAAAATTGGAATAGCCTACCTCATCTCCTATTGCCAATGCTGAGACATGACTACACTATCATGAATCATGAGTAAAGTATGATTATTATTATGATGATTGCAATAAAACTGAAAATTAAAAACCAGACGCCTACCGTGTAAAAACGTTTGAATTTTAAATCTACGAGTCGGAATCGTGTGGGAGCTTCGTGTGCTGAGGCAGGACCCGGAACCGGAGTGTAATAGTAATAGTAATACAACCAACCAGCAGTAAAACTCCATGATCCACGCATTACGTACGTATAGTGGTTTTAGTCTAAATCTAACGTTAGGTTAGGAAAGTATAATTGTACAAATTGATCAACATTAATTCACATCATGTTAGTAATTAGAGCTAGGTATATGTATATATGGCATGTTCACTCAAAATAAAAATATACGTAAATGCGTGGGGAAGTCCTTGTGCGTGCCACAGAGATCCCACCGAGTTTAATAAGATTCAGACTAATTTTAAGAATCTACTTCATTGAATAGGTAGTTTCATTTTTATAACCGTCCACACTATCAACTGGAAATCTAAAAGAGTTTGAACCAATGTTGGTTAAATTGTTCTTTTTGTTTGTTCTGTTTTGTTCTGACTCGGAACAATATTGTTCTTGTTCTCGTTGTTCTTCGGCAAAAATAATATTGTTAGTTCTTGTGTTGTTTTGTTAACAATATTGTTCCGGGTTGTTCCAAGCTTGCCCTTAAAAACTATTCATGCATAAACAGCCATCGATTTTCAAAGCTTGGCGCGAGTTTCAAAATTTGAAAATGCACTATACAGTTTGCCAATATGGTGGCTAATGAAGAACAACATT
>JAQGAI010003445.1:0-10743 GCA_034696905.1 Lepidocyrtus violaceus
AAAAATAACATGCTTTACGCCTTATCAGCGGTCGTTTCAACATGATTGGATTGATACTTAATATTTGCTAAAATACTAATCAAATCAATTGATAGATAGGTAGGGTTGAGCCCAAGACCTATTAAGCCCTCAGCCTTCAACCTATTACTTAAACTGTTGTTGGGCTCAAAACCCAAATATGACTACTATACAATATTGCATTCCAATTGACAAAATGTTGTGGATATCATTTCGTATTTTTATACTTTTTAACCAAAAAGAACACAGCTTTTCTAACGGATTTTCATATCACTGTGTGACCATCTTTTGCATAAGGACCAAATGTGAACTGCTCCATTAAATAATTAAAACAGCTTGCCAAATTACCTAATCTAGAAGTAGTAGATGTAGTTTAATAGTTTAATATCTCATCTCAACCTTAGTTTAATTCCCGACATTACTCCACAAGCAGTACAAAGTATCAGATACAAAGATGTCATTTTTTGGCATCAGCAACCAATAACCAACCACATTCATAAATTCAGAATCCTCCCCAAAGTAATTTCCTCCTGAGCAAAGTAAAGATGAATATAGCTAATGGGCAATTTATAAAACTCAAGAATGAAATAAAGTACAGTTCAGGATTTCCTACACTTGTTCAGTTTTCGTTTTACAACCCACATGCCTTGTCCGACAGAAGCCTGCACTACGCGTGCTCTTAGAAAATCTGCCACTTTTTGAAACAAGATTTTCGCATTTTCAGAAACTCTACTCCTCCTTCTTCTCACCCTCACAACCGTCATAAATTTTGTAGCTACAATGATAAAAAATTACTTTTATTATTGCCTTTGCTGCTATTAGCTAATGGCTGGCTATTTATCTACCTAAAATAGACGATTCGAGTATGTTTTATCGAAACTGTTTGTTTCTCTGATTGCATCCTTCCCTTCCCTTCGTAAATCCTTGGCACGAGGAACACGTTCTGTAAATATTTTTGAGTAACATTTTTTTACCCTAAATGTAGGTTCGAGATGTAGAGAAGAAAAAATCGACACTTTTATTAAATTACAGATTTGCTTTTCAATGAATTACTTTTTTGATTTTTATCTATTGTCGGAAATCTATTCTCAATAATATTTTGCTCTAGTGCTGAAAGCGAATCTCATCTCCTAAAAAAATAAACAGGAGCTAATTGGAATTAGGAGGGGTTTTATGATGATAGGAAAAGATTGTAGAGATAGTAGATAAATCCATTTCCGTGATCGCCTCAAACTTTTTCTACCGCAGTTGTACCATTTATCTTTTCTTTCATTCAACAAAATCAACTTATTTTGTTTTGATTGACTGCGTTCATATACTTATGCCTATGTTTATTGACACAGTAAATTAATGAATGAATGAATGATCTGATTTTATCTTTAATTAAGAAGGATTCGGTATGACCACTGACCGGTAAGCCAAAAAATGGCTTTGCTATTTGAAAACGGAAGTAACAACAACAACACACTTTGTTTCCATTTCATAGCCCATTTTGGTTTCGCTAATGAGACGAAGCAAAACGCATGAACATTTCCAGCAAACTAGTTATTATCTGCAAAACATTTGGCAGGCTAAACAGACTGATTGCGAGTATTATGAATGAGAGCAGATAATGGCCTACTTTTAATCCGAGCTGAATTGCAATGCAATCAAGAGATACTTATCTTACTATTACATCAAATCAACAATCAAGATACATGAAGGAAGCCAATTATCATCTACAAAAAGTTTACCGATTAATCTGTTCTGGAGATATACATTAGATTGATGGAAACACTGGACCTGTTATTAATTATCAGTTTACTTTCTTTTTAATGATGCATCATCGTCACCATCTTCTTCTTTATGATAATTTACCTGATCTTAGAGCACCAATTAATTTTTTCTATAATGATATGAACAAGTCAACCAAAAAGGAAAATAAATCGTTTAGTCAACTAATAAGAATATATGGCCACTATATCTCTGCATATCAACTCACGTAATATGTATTGGAAAGTTTCCCATGCTATGGAATCAACGTGGAGCACTTCACACGAGTTGTCTGAAACAAGCAACATGCCAAATTTCGATCAAACATTGGATGGCAAAAGTAGTTTGACTTGTGGAGATGGAAAAGGAATCTTTTAGTTTGTACATACGCATACCCACTGTTTCTGTACTACAGGACAAGGACAAACGCAATGTAGTGGTGTTGCTTATCAAGCCCTTTTCGGAAATCGTTTTGAAATCATTACCAAAAGTTCCGTGGTTACATTTGCATAATCTGTGCTCATTAAATGGTCGCCATTAAGTAAAGAGCTCTTTACTATTCTGAACAACTCCCTTTTCAAAACGTGAAATAGAAACCTGTATGCTTCAGTCAACGTCAATTTAGTCAAGTAAAGTGCTGTCAATTTTCTAATAAAATTCATATCAAAAGAGAATATTTGTTGTATATTTGAAACTAAAACAGTGAAATCAACATGATGTTCGATGCCGTAAACCTTCCTCCCCCTCACGGGTAATATTAAAAGCTCAATCAGCTATATAGAATCCTTTACTCTTGATAAATGTGCGCATCATACATTGATGGCATGATCATATCATGATCTGTTTCTGTTATGTTGCAGGGGGCCACTGGGCGATGTCTGGTACCGAGGCCTTGCCAAGCCCGACCACTATCTTACCGCCCTCAAAGAAGACTTTTACATTTTGGTGGCGGGCTGCATGATGAAATACATCCGGCTGGAGAAAATTGACAATGGCCTTTCCTACAAATCGAGAATCGTCAAGCAGTTTAATCACGGAGTGGATGGCATATCCGCAATCGCCGGAAGTCAGTTCAGGGATGTTTACGCTATGGCCGAGAGGAAGCGCAATGCAAGGATATTCCTTTTTCAAATTACTAAATCGGATAGGGGAGAGCTGGAACCGCAGTACATGCACTCTTTGAAGCGTTAGTAAAATTCATTCTGCAGCTATGCTAAATACAATCAGTTTTGACTTTAATTTAATTTAATTTAAAAAAAAATATTGATTCCCTTTTAATTTCAGGAGTCCATTCTTGGGATATCCGCTCCCTGGAATTCATTTCAAAGGATCTCCTCGTCGTCCACACCGGCATCCCCACATTCACCACTATCCTCTTCCGCTGGAATTCCAATGAGGAGGTAATGACGAGCCAGTCCATAGAGCCGAATTTGTTTTCCAAGCTGCTCGTAAGCCCTGTGAACCCTTGCCACTGGATAGAATACGGAAATGAGCATATGTACGTTTATGAAATGGCGTCGCTCGTGAGGAACGATGTGATAAGGACGAAGATTAACTTGCCAAGCAGGAACATCAAGCTCGACCACGCTGATCCGTTGATGGGGAGAACCACATCGACAAAAATTCTTTCCTGCTGTTGGACCATTCAGGATGAATTTTATATGTTGGATGAGCAACTAGGCATTCACTCGGTATTCACATTGAGCACTTAATTACAGACAATGATGATCTTTGAATAAATTTCCTCCTTTCACAACTTTAATGATTTTTGGCGTATTTTTACTAGTACCTCCAAAAAAGCCAAGTTTTGCACTGGGTGTGCTCCCTCGCTCAAACGTTTATGGGGATGGATGTGGAGCAAATTGTGTCATATGGGCAGGGAATCGCAGCAATCACTACGGACGGATGGTTCTTGGTAATTGAGATTAAATAAATATCTAACTACGTTTTAAACTTAATCATCAAAAATAAAGTTTTCATTTGATCTAATCCAACGGGTTTTTCTCCTTTTGTAGAGCTACAGTGAAATGAAGCCGGGTGGAGTACTTGAAGTACTCACTGCATACAAGCTCTCATCCAAAGTGCTAAGATACATCCAGTTTCCTGAGAATGCGGAAACTTTCTTTGCGGTGACGGAAAGCGTACGTGACAACCTGATTTTAATCGTCTTCAACAACACCAATCCTTCCTACTTTCATTTTTTAATTAAGCAATTTAAAATATGAACATGCTTATGATCGAATTTTAGAAAGGGATGATTGAAGGCGTGTCTCATGGGATGCTTCGAGATCCGTTTGCAATTCCTGACCTGATGTTCACCAACATTATATGCTGTTGTTTCATCGAGCCCCAGTCGGACTACATGGCCATTGTAACCAAGTTCGGAAAAGTTGTTATACTTGAGTGTGAAACGGGAGCACCGGTATAACACCATAAGACTAGCCCAACAAAGTGTTGATTTTTAATGTATGAAATATTTAATTTGACTCAATTACTTAACTTCATATTTTTCCAGATTGCAAAGTGGCGTCTTCCATTCAAAGTGGTGGGGCTGATATGTCACCCCATCCTTCCCTTTCTATTTTGTGGGACGACTTATGGTTGCATTAATGTTTTGGACATTCGAAACCTAAAGCTTCCCAAGCTTATCAACCGAAGATTCTTCACAAGAGAGCCAAATTCATGTGAGCAGTGTCTTCCCTAAAACAATTGAATTGAAGAAAATCGGAAGTTAGTTTGGTAATCGGAATTGTATTATGTTACTTACAGCGATTGAAAAATTCGGCTTCGTCTCCCAAGGAAGATACCTCGTCTCTGCGGACACCACTAACAACAGGATTTTTGTCCAGTATGGCTACCCATTCATGGCCTTTGACTACATCGACACTTGCAAAGTTCCGGCAAACATTTCCCAAATCATGGTCCCAGGTTGTGGGAAGGACGATCACCGCTTTCAGGTTTACATGAGTGGCAAAACGGCATCCGACCAGGGGGTCGTCGCCTTCATCATCAACTTCAGCCTGAAGAGTGACCGTTTGACGGTGCTCGCCTCACAAATAGTTGACCAGCCCGTGACGGCCATGTGTCTTTCCCCAATGACAAAATACCAATATGCGTACTTCCCCGTTAAGAAAACTTTGGGGGTGGTGCAGTTCTGTGATGATGTAAACATCTCAACTTGCCCCAATATCTATCTTATCATCTCCGAGTTTGCAATTTGATAATTAATTTACTGCTGATTTTTTTTAATAACAGAACCAATGGGTCCAGCTTCAAGATCCGGAGTATATCGTAGACTCTTCAATTTATTTGAAGTACGATGTGACATTCATGGTGTTCAACGCTACGAAGCTGTACACCTTTCAAGAAGATGGCACCGTTCAAGTTCACGAAGCTCCTGTCGCTCCATTAAAGAAGCCAGCAGTCCCAACTAAATTAGTCCTACAGCGGCTGGAGAAAACGCAAACGCATTGCTATAGTACAAGGGGCATTAAGGAAGGAGTGGTTAGTTTGGATGGATCTCAAGTCATTGCTCTTGGGGTGGATGGAACATTTACGCGTGTCCGATTTTTGTAAGACTTCTTTCATACAAATCATATGTAAAAAAATTCAAATGTTCAAACCTAGTTCAAACTAAATGTTAAAATATGATGGTATTTATTAATTATTAATTGATTAGTCCCAAGCCAAGCGAGCCCGACTGGAAGGCTTTGGGCTACGAAAGTCGGCCAAAATTGGCGGAGTACCAAATAGGAACCTACTTGATTGACCAAGAGTTCCAGAAAGCCGGCGAAGAGTTCTCGGATAGGATTGCCGAAATCAAAGTAAAGTTAGATATGGATGATCCCGTCAACTTTGCCCATGCAACTGAGGAGACGTCGGATGAAGAGGAGGAAGTTCCAGCGGAAACCCCGAAAGGGGAAAACAACGGCGAAAAATTCAAGTACGGACCGAGGAAATCCTTTAAAGGGAACAAAACCAGAAGGAAAAAGAAAGGGAATAAAGAAAGTAAGGAGACTGTAACGGAAAGCGGCGGTGAGGCAACCAAACAATCCCCGGCGCAGGACAGCGTTGTTACTGAAGAGACGACTGCTGAAGTTGCTCCCACGGAACTTCCTACGGATGCGACTCAAGCGGATGAATTATCTACGTCGAAAGAAAGTCAACCACAAACTGAATCGCTCTCAACAGATGGATCACCCCCACAAGGAGACACACCACCAAAAGCTGAATCCCCAGAGGCCGGAACTGCTCCAGCGACTGCTGCAGCGCCACCGGAAGCCCAAGTTGTGATGGTGCCAGACAATGTATCCAAGACGGACCCTCCCATTGTTGCTGCAGCAGTTCCAGGGAACGAGCCAAAAGACCAAGAGAAAGAGAAAATAGCTTCAGCAGATTCCCCCAAGAAGCCTATAGTGGAGGTTGCGGAATCATCGGCAGTCCAAAAACTAATGTCGAAGATGCAGCAAGCAGCTCCAGCCGCACCCACGCCATTGATGGACGAAGAAGAAGCTAAGGCGAAGAGCAGCAAAAAACTGATGAAAAAGTTGACAACGACGGCAATAAAGAACACTGCCCCATCGGCTCTCAAAGGTCTCCTATCTGAAAGATTGAGAAGGAAGGAAATGGTGAAGGAGAAGGAGAAAATAGCCAAGATCAAAATAGAAGCAGAGAAAGAAAGGGCAGCTCGTAAGTCGGGAGGTAAGACGTTGGAAAAGACAGACGAAGCGGGAGGGCCATCATTTGTAGTAGATGATGAGGATGTGGATGACGACGAGCAAGCAGAAGAGGAGGAGGAAGCTACTGGAGAATCCGGGGAAGGTTCGGATGAGAAAAAGGAAGGAACAAAACCTGCCAAGAGTAAAAAGATCCATGAGGCCTCAAAAGCTGCGAAAGTCTTGGCAATGCTCTTCGGTAACAAGAAAAAGAAGGATGGAGAGGGAGAGTCAAAGATGGCGAAGATGGTTAAGAAGATTAAAAAGTTTCACGGTGGACAAGCCAGTAAAATGTTGGCGAAAGCTAGGAAAGCCGAAAAAGGAAAAGCCGGGGAGAGAGGCAAATCCATGTCCAGGGCTGGCAGGACCAAAGGCGGACATGCTAAAATGATGAAGTTCATTTTGGAGGAAGAGAAGTCGGAAGCAGCACAGAAAAAGAAGAAGGAAGCCGTGCAGGCCAAAAAGAGGGCGAGCAGACGGCAGAAGAGCCAGCTGGAAGGCCGTCCCTCTGTCAGTCCGAGAAGGAAGACTGTGGATCAGTCTGAGGCTACAAAGCAGCTTATTCAGGAGCTGGAAGCTGGGAAATTGCATCCGACCGTGCTGATGGATTTGGCCATTGCGTTGGTCCCGGAGAAAGCTACGAAATCATATGAAGGGTTGGATGTCTCTGAAGTGATGACAGTGGACCATGGTGTAAGACGAAAGGAGTTCACTGAGGCCGAGTTCTTTGCTCAATTTGAAAAGACGCTTCTTTACAGGCAGCATGTCCCCAAGGCTCAGGGTCTTCGGGAGGAATTTTCTCACTTTACGGAGCTCGTAAGAAACTTGAGTTAATTCATTGTCAGCTCATCCGGCTGTGTGGGGCCTTTGTTCTATCTATAATTCAGGCAATTTCATGAATATTTTCTGAACATGGATTTGATTTATATTTTTCGAAAATCCAACCCAGATGGAAGAGCTGATGTTTTTCAACAAACAAAGGGAAGAAGGGAATCAGGTAGAAATGAAAGAGTTCAATTTTGACGAAGATCGTGAGCCCAGATTGAAGGAGAAGACGGAAAAGCTCAAGAAAATTGCGAATATCCAAATGACCGTGAGAAACAAATTGAGACATGCAAAAATCCAAGCAATGCAGCATCTGGTCTGGGACCAGTTTGAAACGAAAGGGATGACAGTGACGGTAATTTGATTGTATTTATTGAAGATTTGGCTGAATATACGGATGCTTTATGATCATTTGCGTTACTATATTGTCAACTAAAATATGCTGATCGTATACTTTGCCAGGGATTTCGGAAGAAAATGGAAGTGAGCAACTATCCGCTCATCAAGGAGGAAATATATTTGGCAGGCCCTGTGAAAGAAGCCATTAGCTGGCGACGTCTTGAGATGAGGTTGGAGTTGGAGGAGCAGGACGCGCTTCTAAGCGCTAACGGGCATGCTCTCAGAGTCCTCCAGCATGAGATGCAGTACATGACCCCAGCCAAGAAACGGGTTTACATGAAGTGAGAGCCTGTAGCCCTATTAATAACCTTACCAGTTTGTAATGTGATGAATGGTGATGAAAATGATGAACTTGATCACGTTACCAGTTAACTTTCTTTCTTATCCGTCATTAGGGCAATCATGGCTATTGATCCCTCCATCCGATTCGAGGACTACGAAGCCAGCGACGACTCTGATCAGTCGGACGAATTTTTCAAGAACGTATTCGAAGAGCTTGGCCTTCAGCTTCCGGAGGACGGGGGCACAATGGATATTAGAGGTCCAGTACCTAAAGCGGGCCAAGTGGCCGGCCTCGTAATACAGACTAACCGTGCCGCCCAAAAATGGCTATCAAAGCTGAAAAAGAACAAAAAGGCACCTGAGGAAGAAGAGGTGGAAGAAGAAAGCTACGTTGAAAAGTTGAAGAGAATGCTACTCGAGGAACAAGAGAGGGAGGACGAGGCGGCTCGGTTCAAGCCTATGGAATTGGAGCCCTCCGTTGAACCTTCGGAAGACTTAGTGGGCCAATCCAGGCGCGACTTCATGGTAAACTTCAAGCCCACCAAGTTGTACCAACATTCCACCGGACTCTTTGGTCCAGCTAAAGAAGAACCGCATCGGAAGAAACAGGAATACTCGCGTGAAGTTGAAGTCCTCATGAAGGCCCAGGATAGAGATAAATCAATTTCTGTTGCTCCCAGCGTTCCAGACGCCCAAGCTGGGCTAGGGGGCTATCCCAGTGCGGGTCAACACGGAGGAGTGACCCCGTCCAAGATGAGGATGGTTATCAGGCAAAGGAAGAAGCTTAAGTTTAAACGTAAGGCAGATGTCGTCATTGAAGATGAGGAAGATCGAAGTGAACCTGAGGAGCAGGCTGTCATTGAGTGTCACAATAAAAAGTTTAACATGCTGGATGAGGCATACAAAGAGCGATTCAACATGATTAGCAACATCTTTTACGGGAGTAGTGTCTTGGAGCTGATGGATCTGTACCAGTATCAGCCCTCCCTGTTCAGATACTCCCAGTTTGACTTGGCCAGTCGACATGAGTTGTGGAGGCATCATTACATCGTTATGGTATGGAAAATTAAAAAAATATGCAAACCTTCTAAGAGAATCATCGTTATTTGGATTTAATGTTTCGGGTTCCTCATTACTTTTTTTTCCAGTATGAGATCTATCAGCTCAAAAAGTTCTTCAATCGGCAGTTCGAGATGCTCAAAAACTCCAAGGCCTTCAGCATGAAAAAAATGGCGGACAAGAATGACCGGATTCGGGAGATTTACTACTACCTCAAAGTGGACTTGGACATTCTTGATGAGAAATATTCTATTCTGGAGGATCCAGCCCAGATATTTACCGTTACAAAGGACGAGGTAAGAAGAAAGATATAGATAAGAACAAACTCATCAGATATATTTCCCTTGTGCGTAGCAATATTTTCCTTTGCCATAAAACTGTGACCTATATGACCAATGTCGTGATACAGATCCCAATTGAGAGATATTTAACTGCTGAGCAACGCAGACTGGAAGAGCTACGTCGCTTGGAAGACTTGGCAAGGCGGAGGACCCGTATGGCTGAGTTCCGAAAGAAGGCTTTGATAATCATGATGGACAACCGGTTGGACGTGAAACGGGAGGAGATTCTGATTAACGACATTCCAAAACCGCCCTTCATGCTGGAAAAGGATCCGCTCGAATACACCCTAGAGGAGTATCTTCTCTCTTTACAGTATGCAGAAGCAGTGGAAGCGCTGGAAAAGGCGAGGATAGAAATGGTCAAGGAGCTGGAGGAAGAGTTGGGCCGTTTGTATAAATCTAACGCGGTATTTTTGCATTCATTAAAAACTTACTGCTTACTATTCAGTTTACTTTAAAGGTGATTAAAAACCGGTGAATATTTGTTGGGCATTTGTTATTAATTATTATTATTACCAGTTGGAAATAAATACGCTGGACCTGCGCATAACCGAGCTGGGCATTATGAAATTCCAATTCTACCAAAATACCCAAATGGAGGAGTGCCGAATCCTACGGGCCATTCGCCAACTTAGGACTATGGAGGAGCTGGACAAGGAAGAGCTTCGAATTGGGTATGCTGTTTGTTATTACAACGGTATTTGTACTCACTGGTAGGTCTGTTGTTCATTAGCTAATAAAAAGTGCAATTTTGCCTCCAGAAAAATCGTGGGCGATCTCAAAAACTCAATGAAATCATCCCAGCACATGGCCGCCCACTTGGAAACTAAGAAGACTGCTTGTGAGGAGGAAATTGCAAAGGTTGCTGATAAGGAGAAGGAGTTCGAGAAAAACTTCAGAAAGGACTTGGGAGACGTGGGAAAGCATTTTGAGGCTTTCTTCAAGTTATACAAGTAATAATGTCAATGTCTAAATCACCTTAATTATCAACTGAAATCAACTAACCCAGTAAGTAATACCATATTTAAAAAAAAACTTTTTTTTTAGAAAACGACCAAAAATTAGCATGAAAGGACTGAACAAACCGGAGGTGTACGACACCATGCTCCGAGCATTAAAATCCGACAACATCCGCGTGTTTGCCAGGGAAAACGGGGAAATAGGTCGCGTAGTCGTGATGTCCATCTACGACCTGGAAGATCCTCTCCAAATGCCTAAAGACTGTCCCCGTTCCCACTGGGACAAGTTCAACAAGATTCGGAGGGAGCGCCTCCTTTGCCATTACCAAACGAAAACTATGATGACTGATATCGACCGGATCAATGAGGCAATCAGTGAATGCAGCAAGAAGA
>JAQGAI010003446.1:0-10743 GCA_034696905.1 Lepidocyrtus violaceus
ATTTCTATTGAAGGGAGAATGATAATAACTAGCTTACTAAAATAATCAACAAAAGTTATTTACACTGGCCATATACGATAATCTTCGGTGATCATTTATGTTTTACAGCTATAAAAATTTCAAGGTATTTTTACAGTTGATTTTCACATCAGATCACATCAGACTAAAGGATTCTTTTTTTCTCTTCTTTCTCCTCTCCCTTTGAAGTAGGTATCATGTAATAAGGGTATAAAAAATGTTTGAATGTGAAAAGTAACTGCTTGATGCTTGCTTACCTCACAGGGAGGTGGGTTGCTCCGGTATGAGGGTACTATTTTGAAAGTGACCGATCCACGGGCTTCTCTCTGTTCAAAGGAGATGACAAAAACACACGCAAGAAAAAGTTTCCATTAGTGAAAGGCTTCAACTTCTCATTTTGTTTGCTGGAGAAAGAGTTTTTTTTTCTCTTTAGGTGAAGCAAAGTCTACTACATAAGAGTACTAGATTTCCCTTCACGCGCTTTTCCTTTCTCCTTTTTTTGGTTAATAAATCCAAAGGAAATCTAATGCTCCACTCTCTGGCCTGGTCTGGCTGGCTCTCTCTCCTTGCTGCTTCCCCAATCAAAAGACAGGAAACTCAAAGGGACCAGACTAATGAGCCACAGCCAAGTTTACTACCAGTACTAGTAAACTGTGGCCACATCAAACCGCACGGAAAGAGAGATGGGGAGGGAGCGATAAGTATAATAAATAGCTTGGGAGTGAGATTGGAGGAAGAGGAAAAGAGGAACATTTTCCTCCCTTTATATAATACATAGCTGGATCTGGATATATACCCATTCCCCCCGCAGTCAACCCAATTTAAACGTATTTATTTTCTTCTGGGAAAATCTCTCTCCGTTTTAGCATTAAATCCAGCAAAAACAGGGGGAGAACCGGAATTCAAGGTAAAAAACTAAAGGCTCTCTCCCCTCTCAACCATCTATAGTGAAAGTCTGCACTCACCAACATAGTTTGCAACTGATCAACAGTTTGATTGTACACCGGAATCCCATTAATTTCCCTGATCTCATCACCAACATGGAGTGTAGCTTGTCGATGTATCATCCCTCCATGGAGGATTCTCGCAACCAGGCACCGTCCTTCTTCCGTCAGTCGTAAGGTTATCCCCATCGGCTCATCAGAATTCTTCTGAAACTGGACCAGGCGCACCCGAGTCACTTGAGCTTGTTGTTCCAGGTCACTCTCCGGCTCGTCACTCACCCCATTCAGGTAAGGGTAGATTGCGGGCGGCGTCACGCGGACCGCATCATCCCCGTACACCTCGTGCACCGCCACATCGTGCGCTTGTAATACACCCTGAAAGAAAAACACAAAAAAGAAGAAGAAAATTAGCCTCTTATTGTCTGCATATCCTCCCCTAATTGACTATCCAAAAAAAAGAAAAACAAGCAAAAACAAACAAAAAGAACACTTTTTTCTTTCTTTTTTTACGAAAGAAAGAGAGAGAGAAAAAACGGCACATCATCACATCCTCTCCACCAGCCTCATCATCATCATCATCAGCAAGCAAACACAATTATAATAACCCTGCTCACGGTTCCCTACACATTTGAGGGAAAGAGCACATTTAAGGATTTCCTCTTCTCCCTACCTTCTGCTTTATTACAAGCCAACTCACAGCCTTCCAGGCTCTAGTAGGTCCTTTTATTTTTTGGCTTGGTTTGGCATGTACTTGACAAGAATAATGTAAACGGTTGCTCTCCTCTCTCCTCCTCACGCTTAATTTAAAACAAAGCAATTGCAACCGTCTGCGTGCTTCCACATCACATTTCTACAGTCATTTTTCTTCCCCTTTTTTTTTTTTCTATTTTCTTATTTTTTTCACTTTTCCCAGACTATCTTCAAGCCCTCCTTAACTTCGCTTATATCCATCCAGTGAAGTATGTCTAGAGTGCAGTCAGTTTTGTTTTTATACGGAATATGGATATGGATGACTGGCACATGGAAATCTTTCTATGTAAATATGCATACCGTTACGGAATAAGGAGCCAATTTCCTTTACGGGTGATTTTCAGCAGGCCCATTTTCATATCATCATCATCATATCTACATCACCCGCTCTCTCTCCATTTTCGACTTCTCTCTATTATGCTCCATGCATCACTGCTCTTATTCTTTACTCCGTCTTTTCTACAAGAAAAAACTGGTTGGACTTGACTAACTTTTCCCACAACATTCAACTATCCTCCTTACACCACCACTGCAATTCGCACAATTTCCTTCTTATTCTTCACTTTCTCTCCTTATTTCACTTTCTCTCCAGCAATAGAAAGCCCAAGACTTACAGATGACTCCAAATGAAATACAAGCCAACCAGAGAGTGAATGAATCCCCCACATTACATTTTCAAGTCCAACCAAAGTAATGGAAAGAGTTGAAGAGAAAACCTCAAAAAAGAGAAAGCAAAAGCCAAGAATAAAAAAAGACGAAGAAGAGACGACGACGTTACTTTAAGATTCCAACATCATATGCATACAAATGCGATCGCTTCGTTTTTTATTTTCTTCTTCCTCCTCTCACTCACTCTCCTTCAGCCAGAGAAAGAGAGTTCCTTATCCTGCTACTACAAAAAAATTCGTTCAGTTCATCTTTTGGTCTAAAGCCACCTTTGATTCCCTTATTACAATTCCTGAAGGAACTGGATATATCTAAGCAATAAGCCAAGAGCTTCCATACAACTTACAACGTCCTTCCGTCTCTCTCTCCCTTTCTCCTTACCACCACCGCCAAAAAACACACCACCAGTTTCATAATAACAAGTTTCCGTCTTTTTTCCACTCTTCCTTAAAGCGTTTTCTCACGGTACTAGACTCCCAGCCAAATGCCAAGAGAGAGGGAAAGTAAAATGAATAGAGGAAGAGAGAAAGAAGCTTTCGGCATATAAGAAAAAATACCCTCAATAAAAAGTACTCCCTCCCATTCCCAATTTTTTTTTTCATCTTCTCTTCCAACTTAAAAAAAAATCCACTTTTCCTCCTGCTGCTCAAGCCCATCCATACATACAATTATTATTATTAAGACATGAAAGGAGAAACGTGCGATGAGGACGAATAATAATATCCAACCATCCCACCCAGCCTCCTAAACCCATCTCATGCACATGGGTTATATTGTTTTCCAAGAATAAGAAAAAAATCGAGTAATATAATGCAGTCAAAAAGGGATTCCCTTCTTCTTGCTTGAAACAAAGAAAGAAAAACCTTCCACTATCACTTCCGCCCTACTCTTCATGACTATACACAGTAACTGGGAAGACACACGTAACAAAAAAAGAAAGAATATTATGACATAATACAGCAATATCTTCCTCGTCCCCAAAGAGTCTAAAAACATTGCAGGAAAAAAAAGCGAAGAATCAGGCGGAAACACTCTCTTTCTTTTTCAGAATGGTTATTATTATACAGAGCTCCCCGTATTTTCTCCTTTCTAATAGCTAGGATATCATCAGGATCAGTGGAAACCCCATAACAATGAAGAAAATAAGGTGAAAGATTGAAACTGGAGCAAGGAGGAAGTAAAAACTGCTTTCCCCTCACTTTCCCCTCCGTATTCCGGCACAGCAACGAAAATTCCTTTTCCTGTAGCAGCAGCAGCAGCAGCAGCAGAGGAAACGGTAACCTTGTACACAAACTATATTTTTTAATAGAGCGGGCCGCTCTGCTAGTCCTCTGCTGTCCTGGAAGACAACGATACTTATCCCGTTTTAAAAAACTTTCTCTTTTTTTCTCTCTCTCTTCCTTCCCATGTCTCCCTGTCTATCTCGTAAAAACCACATGAAAATCATTTTGTCAGCAGCAGGAGCAAGCAGCACCACCATTCCCGTTTTTCTTTCCTTCCCGGAACGGAACAGAACAGCATATGCTTTTTAATCCCGACACCTGACTTCCTCTCTCCATCCCAATACGTTTTTATAACACGCAGCCGACAATAAGTAAAAAAAAACAGAGAAAAAAACTTTAAACAAGCTTGGAGCATACATATCATCAACATGTTTTCTGTCACTGCATTGCACCGCACCACTTTCCGAAACATATTTTTTTTCTGGGTTAGTCTCTCCATTCATTCCATGATATTACGTAACTTATCCTTACTGCATCCACCCATTTGAAACTAAAAAAGAATTGTCTACCTAACAACCCCTCAGCAGCATCATCACCTCCTCCATCCCTATCCCTGCAAACAATGGTGATGGTTGTTGTAGGAGGATGAGAATGGGAAAAAATTCCATTTACCACACACCTCCACCACCACCAACACGGCTACCGCCTACACCACCGCATGCACACATTAAACATACATGGCCTTAATACTTTCATACCTTTAGTCGTCGGCTCCCAATAATAAAAAATGACGCAGCGAAGCAGCGACACCACCACCATCCCACCAGCCTTAACATTTTTTCCCATGAAAAAAAGATTCCTCCTGATTTCCCCATTTTTTATTCCCATTTTCACAGGACTACTACATAGTACTACTAGTAAAGACAGATTACAACATTTACACGACTGGAGTAAATACATGTTAAAATGGAAGAAGAAAAAACATTCTTGTAAGAAGAAGAGGCAAGAGAGGGGAAAGATTTTTCCCCGTTATTTTTTCCTACTTTCTCTCTCCTTTATTCTGCATTTTTTCCCATTTGGTCACAAATATCATATTCTATGTACGAGCCCCAACACATTCCGCAGCTCGACAACGGCCAGGACAACTGTTATGTTTACAGTTTTCTCTCCTTTCTCTCTCTCTCCAGTAGCGATAACAGGAAAGTCGGCGAGAAGAATAAGAAGAAGTAAAATGGAAGGCTATAATATAATTTTAAGAATCTGGAATAAAATGGGGAGGGAGACCATATACGACTTAGGAAAAACGCCGTTCCTCACTCTCCTAGATGCTCTATATAAACATGGACAGTGAACGACTCAACAAAACTGACTCCATTCCTTCAGCCGTTATGCATCTCAAAAGACCCATTTTTAAGACCATTCCCCATTCCAATTCATCCTGGCCAACAAACCTTACGTAATACTCCTGTTCTACACATGGAACAAGAACTAACCGCCATTCCCTCCACCTCCTCCACCACCACCAACATAGTTTTGCTACTTAAATAAGGGGAAAAAGCTACAGGGAAAACGCTGGGCCCAATATATTTCTTTCCTCCGGTGGCAAAACAATGTACAAGGAAAGTAGCTGAGGTAATACCATCATATCATGCATGAAGGAAGGAAAAAAAACGTGGAATATCGAGAAAGATCACATAAACACACATTTTACCCCCTTTAAAATTACTTCTTTTCCTCCATATCACATCCTCATCTCCATCCTTCCCCTTTCCCCCGATATTATTATTACTAGGCCAAGCTCAAAGACAATGTATCGACGGGGACGAAAAAGGGAATGTTCTTTGCTAGGAAAAATAAGAGCTCTTTTTCTTTCCACTCTGGCTGACTCTCAAAGAAGCTCCTATGTATATCCCTATCATATCATATTATCATGTATGAAGGAAGGAGAAAAAGCTTTCTCTTCTATAATGTATGCCTATTACGATAGAATAGGATCTGTTTTTTTTTTTCTCTCTCTTTCCATCTTTCAGACCTAGATATCCTGATCCAGCGGCAACCAACCCCCCACGAGCCTACAATAATATTTAAAAAAAACAGCAAAAAGCTATAGTTGAGCCATTATATTATGGGGAAAGCTATGTGGCTGAGGCTGTTTGTTCTATGCTATATAACACAATTTAAATGTGCCCTTTTATGCCTCCATTTTATGTCTAGCCTCATCTCGCAGCGCTCAGTTTCCCCTTTTTTAATCTCCAGAAGCCCATGTGAACTGAAATGAGGATGGAATGGAGGGGAAAGTGCCTACTCCACTTCACAAAAGACAATCCATATTATGATATGATTAGAACACAACAGAAGCTTCAAATTCATTGGACCGGACATGACTCCTTTTTTGATGGAGGAGAAAGCAACATGATGATGATGATCATGTTGGTTGAGGCCTGAAAATCGGATAAATAACGATAGTCATCCTTTCCTTTCCCTACACAATATCCATAATAATAATAGATACAAGAAGCAGGCCACTTCCCCTTCCACTTTCTTCTCCCAAATTAAATCCTTTCTTTGGAATCCGGAATATAATACTTGCAAAACTTGTTTGCAATTTTTCTTCTTTTCTCATCGAAAGGAGGGAAGAGAGGAGAAAAAAATATGTATCATCACATATCATACAATAACCATTCATATCATCATCCTCTCATCCTTTCTTTCATTCATTCATCTCAAGCCAAGCCAATCCCAACCAGCTCAACTCACATTCTTCTTTTTTTTTCTCTTCTTCCTTTCTCCTCTATCTGTCTGTCTTCCTTCCTCTTGATTCCATTTTTTATTTGTGTCCGGGCTTCCCTTCTCCTCCTACCATCCATGCATTCCAAATTCAATTCAGCCGTGACCCACACATAACACTAACACATTTTTCACTCCCACTTTTCTATTATAACTAACTCAAGTGGGAAATGTAGTGAAATGCTGATGTGATATCCATTCAAAAGACGCTCTCCTCACCTAAATCTTTTCCCTGTATGCAAAAAATAAAAATAAAATAGAGAAGAAAAATCTTGAGAGCAGAGAAAGTACATATGAGCCCCCCCCATATCCATCCATCCACCAACAGAGCAGAGCAGACCATACAACAGATCAACAAAGAATTTTCGTGTATAATGGGAAAAGCTACATAAGCCAGAAGAAATCTGTATTCGATATGAAAAGTATTTTTCCTCCAGTCCACCACGTCTGTACCTCCACACACATCCAATCCATACATTTGGCATTTTATCTTGTTTTCTTCCTTTTCTTTCCCACTCTCTCTCTCAGGCTCGTTCGCAATCTGATGATGCTGCTCTTCACTTACATTCTTTCCCTTCTTCGTTTCCCCATCTTTTTGGATTCAGATAAGTGAGAGTGGTTCTTAGCAGACGATGCCAAGGCATGATGCCCTGTCAAGATGTTGCTCTTTCTGCCTCCCCCCATTCTTTTCTTCCTTTTTAAGATGCAAAGGGAGTGAGGAGAGGAGAGTGAAGTTTTTTCTTCTCTCTCTCTCTGTTCCTTGCATTCCTTCTCATAAAAATGCATGAACGATGTGAGAAAATAAGCGATTTATTTAAGAAAATTCCCTTTCCAACAAAAAAAAACGAAGGAAGAAACCCCTTTTTTCAAACGGAAGACCTACTGGGTTGCTGGCTTAAAACTTTCTCCTCTCGTACACATATCTTCTCCTTAACACCTTCTCCCCTTTTACTTGGAAGTTGGTATGTATATAAGGATAAGGAACAGATTTCTTTTCTTTTTATGCAAACGGAAGGAATTAGCCATATATTCTGGGGGAGGCTTTTCGGTTACATGCCTCTCCAAATGATCATCAACATTAAATTAACCCCCGGAATATGTTTTACCCGAATAAAAGAGGAAATCTATTTATAACAATAGCAAGTTTGCAACTGATACCATACCCATACCACACCATACCATGGGAGAGAGGAAAACAGAGCAAAAAAAGACAAATGTTCAACAACTCAACTGAAGCAGAAAGGGAAAGGGGGAGCGAATAGAGATAATATGAAATGACAAGGAAAGAGGGAAACGAATTGAATGAAATATAGTAGGAGTGGAGTGGAAAGAGAGAGAGAGAGACTACGGGGGGAAAAGAGCAGTTTTCTCTTCCTCACATATGTACATCCTGTCAACTGTGCCCTCATGTCGTGCTTTCTTTTGCACATCCAGACACAGATCAGAGATAAGGATAACCTACAGGAGAAAGCGGGGAAGAAGAAAAAGACAGGACACTTTTCTCTCTCTTTTTTTCTTTTCCCTTTCTTTCTTTCCTTTTCCCCTTAACCAAACCAGATAGAATTGTTCTAGTGAGGGCAAGCAAGAGAAAATAATGGAATGGGAGAGGACGACAGAGAGAGAAAGAGGATGATGCAAAAACAGTGAAAAAACTTCCCTTTTTTCTCTCCAAGTATTAGTCCGTCAATATTCACTCGTCCAGTAAAAACATTTAAACATATTTGCCAGGGAAGAGCGGGCGGGTTGAGAGCCCTAAGGTCGCCCTAGGCTTATTCACTCTCCTTGTTCACTTAACAAACCTCCAGAAAAAAACTTAAATGGAAAGATGGGGATATCGTACCGAACCGATCTCCATTCCACTTTCTCCTTCTTCTTCCACTTTACTTTCTCCTACTTTTTTCTCCATCCTTCCAGACTTTCTAGACCCTACCATGAGAGAGGAAAAAAAGTAGGAAATAGGAAGAGAGGAAGACGTGGTCGGTCGTCGTGGTTCTCAAGTGAACCAGAGAAAGGGAGATAGATAGAACAAGTGAAAACCATATGTATCATCATCCATCCAATTCTCCTCCTTTCACAGAGGAAAAAAACAGCCTTCTAGCCAAAATAGGAGAAAGGGCTACGACGACGATGATGACGATGGCGAAGAAAAAAAGTAAGGAAAATAGGGGGAAACCCACGTACAAGAGCCAAGAAGCAGTCACTTCCAGCAATATAGGCTTCCTTACATCATAGAGGGGGAAAAATGAAAGAAAAAACTGACATTCATATTACTACACGATAGGTTCGGTTGAGTGCAGAAGCCACTCACATGTTAGATATGTATGTGAATTTGCCAATAGTGAAGTCTTATAAAACTAGCACGAAGCAAATCTAGCAATGTCAGACCACCCAGAAATATTTCTGATCTGATGCGATGAGAAAAAAGTAAACGTGGAGAAAGTAAGCGAATGGAATAAAGCGGAATGGACGAAAGAGAAAAGGGAGACCAAGCGACTCATCATCATCATCATGATCATATATCGGGAGAGGACCAAACCAAATTGCCATCGCCATCATACGTACACTTATATGTACGTACCTTCTAGGTACGGACATGGCTGCCTACATCCTTATTTCATTTTTTATTTTCCCTTCTTGATTTTTTTTGCCCATCCACTTTCCCTTGCTGCTTCTTTTCCCTTTTTTTCTCGAAGCAACTAGCTGCTGCCGTCTCAAATAATAGTAAAAAATAAAGAGCAATTTTTCCGATAAAGGTAAATGTGGAGAAATTGATGACTTTTCATTATACATACTACATAGTGCAGATATTTTATATGATCAGGCATAGGTATATTGTCTGTAGCCATTCATAAGAACTGTATAATGGTTAATAACTCCATATTTTTTCCTTAAACTCTTCTCAACTGTCCTAGGGGGAATCGAAGGTAGCAGAGCAACTAATAATACGAAAACGATCTGGAGTCAGTTATCCCTTTTGACTGTCCCTTTCTCTCCCTTTTTTCTCTCTCTATCTTTCCTATGAAGAAAATTGGAAACGCAAACGCAGCGCAAATACAAATGTTTACATGATTATATTTTTTGTCAATTTAGTTCTGCCGTCCTCTCGGAGAAAACTTTCTCAAGGAGCTCATGCATCAAACCACGTTATTCCACTCTCCTTCTTATGTATATCATCACGAATGATAATGATTCTGGATGTGCATAGCGAAACAAGGGCAAATATTACGGTAACAGTAATTATACTGCAACATGTCTGCAAACTGAAAACGTGCACACTCAAACAGGACTACACACTACTTGCTGGATGGATGCTGATGTGATGATGTTCAAAGACCGAGAAAGCGAGAGGAGAAAAGTGAATTGAAACGAGAAGTTATTCTAATACTTTCACTCTCTTGTTGTGAATGTGGATGTGTGTGAGTGAACAAACTTTCCAGGAATCATGTTATTAACAAGGAGTACTGCTGTGCTAGTTGCTGGAGACCTGGGACTGAGTGGAGTAAGTAAGTTTTGGAAGCAAGCAAAAGGTGCCATTTCAAGTATACAAACATGATTATAAGGTGGAAGGAAGGAATGTATTCATTCCTGAAGAGCTTCCAGTCAAGTATCATCATCATCATCATCATCCACTGCGATACAATATCCAATTTCGAATGTTCCCTTTCCATGGAGGAACCTCGCTTGGAGAAATTTATTTACGGAGAACTAAAGCTTAGCTGTGGTGTCATCTCCCACCCAACCTTCCAAAATTCAAATAATCCCCGATTCCGAGACCCGGAAAGTGAAAATTGGATATACTGATACTGATGATGATGATCATAACGTAACAAATACGCAGTTTGTTTCCAATACAGTGGCAGATACTCAATAGTCCCAACTGCATTTTAAACAAATATAACTAATTATACTGAACAGCCGTAGCCTATTGTTCATTAATGGTTCTCCCCGCTATCTCCATCTCTGGCCTCTAGTCGCCTCTGAACCCTGATCAGATAAATTCGTTTAATTAAGTTTTTATCTGGTGATTAGAGTAATTGGAGAAAATTCCTATGGAGTAGTATGTAGAATGTAGTAGGCATATTCACAGAGACCGGAGGAGGATTTGATCCTGGGAAATTCAACTTTTAGTTTCGGGGGAATAGGTATGTATGCATCCACTCTACTCTACCTCTACACCCTCATCTTTATAGGTTGTACAATTTTCTACAAAGCCCCTCCAAAAAAACTCATTCCTGTTTAACCAGAGGAAATGAGAGTCAGGCCATGCGGTGGCATGTACACCGTCAAGTGATGTGAAGGTAGTTAGTTTTATATGGAGAAACTGCCTGCCTGCCTGCCACTATTTTACCCAAAAG